>SMDT01003319.1:0-240996 GCA_005392925.1 Aquilaria sinensis
TGCTTCTTGGCTGCTGCTTCTCTAGTTTGTCTGCTGATTTTCAGAGAGGAACGCTGGCGCCCACAACTGTCTCGTGCTAGCATTCTTTAACTTTTGTCAAACAAAAAGTTATGGCAAGGTGATCTTATCGTATAATTACTCAAGTTATATGGCGATGAATGAAAGAATTAGAACATGGATGACCCCGAAATATTGGGTTAAACCTAAATATAGGCTTCATTGATTATTCCCACAGAAGAACATGTAGGTATGTATATATATATTACATTGAAAATTCAGCACACAACTTTTGCCTAGGTAATAAGAAACCTAGATATCAATCGGCTCCTCACAGGCTAATTATTCTCACGCAATGCACAAGACGATAAAAGTAGCATACGCACAGGGGGGGAGAGAGGGTAGTGATTAATGATAAGAAACGAAATGCTCAATCGAGAGGAAGCTGGTGAATGAGCAAAGTAGCCACAAAGTCCTTGAGATAATCAGGGAAGGTGTAGGCATCCGTATCGGCATACATGATATGGCAACATCGGGAGAAGTTTAGCACTCGCATGAGCACTGCCTTGGGAACCTCTGTTGGTCGCAAAAGCTCTTCATTCACGTCCTTCCATGCACTCTCAACTCACTTGTACAACTCCTTCACTGCTTCCTGCTTCGTCACCCTGTGTTCTTTCATGTAACAATCTATGGCCGAGTCCACGTGCCCCATCTTTTTCTCAAACTGCAAGTAAAGCAAAGCATTCATCGCCCAAATATACGCCAACATTAATTCATGATCTATATATTTATTATTTTCGGGGTTTAGGGTTTAGGTTGAAGTGTGTGTGTGTGTGTGTGTAAATAATTAAAATTAAAGTACCTCATTCGTCATTATGTCATCTAGGAGTCTTGTGATTAATGAACAAGCAGTAAGAATCTTGGGGGTGGAGAAGAACCACTCAAAAACATCTCTGCTTATATTGTCTCCCATCCCAAGCACAGACGAAAGTGTGAGTAGAGGGCAAGTGCTAGTGTGGATTCCCAGCTTAAGGTACTCCTCCAATGTAAGTGTATAGTTTTGGCTTAACCATCTAGCTTCTGTCAAGTAAATTCTTGCTTGCTTCTTCATCTAATATATATATATATATATACATACATCATCAAATTAAACTAGTTAGTTACCAATTAATTAACATTGTGAATAAATAACTTAAGAAGCCTAGCTATTTTTGCTCGATGAGTGTTTATATTATATAAAAATTAAGGAAACTGCATGCATGAGCATGACCATTTCTACAGCGTAGTTGAGGCGATAGGATTTCCCAAGTTTGGCCATGTCCTACCCAATTTCATCATACACATCCAGCAAAATCTGATACAACTCTTTGCTGCACTCATTATTCAGCCCATCCATTGCATTTCTATCCCACCTGTAGAAATCACATTTATAATTAATTAATATTCGTTGTTTCCTTTCCTTTTCGCTCTCCCTAAAGTCTAAGTAAAATTGTATATATTGATGCTATATATACGAGGAAGCTACCTTTGAATGGCTTGTGTAAGGAGCTCCAGCTCTTCGATTGTCCCATAAGCATCATACATGTCGTCAAGAAGAGAAGTAACAGCTATAACTTTGGTCAATATCTTCCTACCTAGTGCATAACAAGGCTCATAATACACCGCTAGTACCCAAAAGAATAATTCCGTTATTCTATCCCTTGCATACGGTAGTCTCCTTGGAATATCCAAATCTTTCCACCACCTTCAATTCACAAGAAAAAGAAAGTGACATATATATATAGAAATTAATTATTTTGACATCCTTTAGTTTAAACGTCAGTTAAGGATCAAGATCAGGGTAAATGCATGCATATTACCTTGCTAACTCTCTCAGCTCGTTTTGATGCAACTTTTGTAAGATATTGAAGTCCAACTTAGCGAAAGTTAATACAACAGGAGTGTTGAGCAAAGGATTTGCAGAGATATAGTACTTAGCCTCCAGCCTTGGGATGTTCTTCGGAATAGGGTACTTCAACGCCTGACTTGCTTGTGCTGCGAGTTTTGGGCTTGAAGATGTGTCATCTGCAATGGATTTGAGGTGCTTCGTGGTGAAATCAAATGCCTGTTCAAGTATATCTTCTCCATGCAGCCTTACACATGCAGCCTCATGCAAGCTCAATAGCCCTCTAACATCTTCACTCAAAGATTCCTTCAACTTCCCACTTTCATCCTTAAACTTGTTGAACACGTCTGCAATTCAGAAGCCAATAAATAATACTACTTATTAACCAACCAAGGATATATGTTCTGAGTTAAAAGTACTTAATATTGACAAGAAAGTGTGTGTGTGTGTGTGTTCTTACCGCATGAAACAGTTAGGCCAGATTGCCGAAGCAGACGAAACAGCAGCGAGATGCCATGAAGGTTGTCGTTTTCTTCAAGGCAATTATCAAGATCTTATGAATTCCTTGTAAGAGGTTTTCAATTTCATCCTCGAAATGGTAAGCTACGCCCAACCGCTGGATCGAGTCGATCAAGTCCAGTTGTTCCCAAGGCTTGTCTAGTCCGGCTAATAGGAGTTCCCTCACCTGTTCCTTCAGCTTTTGGTGCTCCCATGCGTGCTCAGTTTCCTTCTCATAATGGTTATCGACCAATTAAATATTGTGCCACAAATATGGTTTTTATATTCACACTAGTCTCTTTGACACGTTCCTTAATTAGACATGTATAATATAAAATGCACATATAGACAGGAGTATAATTTGTGCGAATTTATTAACATTTTAAACATTAATTTGAAAGCCTTGAAATTGTGAATTAAAACCAAAAAATGTTAGTAAATTGAAATAACAATGCCATTTGATATGTTATGGTACAACTTAATTTTTTGTTCACTTACATAAACGCTTAATATATGGAGAATATTTTATACCTAAAATTAATTTTTTAATATACAAGACCTATAAATTGTCATGTGAAACTTTAACGTAAGTTTTATAGGATAATAAGCATATATATATAAACTAGTTAGCTATAGTGCCAGAGGAAGAAGTTTGTCAAAAAAAAACTAGAAAAAGGTACCAGAGGAAGAATAGGGGATGATACGAAATGTTGCCCCCAGACGTCGGCCTGGAAATTCGCAAGTGGACGATTCGTCTCTGACGCCATGACCTCTAAATAACCTGATCGCTGCTCCACGAGTTGGACAAGCTTTTCCTGAAGACCTTATATGGCTCGCGTTGCCACTGTTTACGCCACAAGCATCCTATTTATAACAATAGCTTTTAGGGAAAAATTACCAAAAATCTCCTGAGGTTTGTCCAAACCTACAGTTTTATCCTCATTTTTCATACACTTACAGTTACCCACTCCAACATTAACACTGTTATGCAGCATCACCACAAAAAAGAGAAAATGTCTTATTTTGCCACCCTAACCTTCTTTCATAAAAAATTCAGCCATAAAATTCTGCAAAAGCCAATTTCAACCCCATCAATCCTACGCGCTCTAGGCTTATTTGATGCAAAAACCACCATCTCTCCAATGAGGATTTCAAAACACACAGGACTAAGATGAATATGTGTACTCTAAGTCCTCTTGCAGCTGACAAGTACGGAGAGTTAGCTCAGTTGGTTTATGGTGCTTGGGCTAATGCGACATTAATTAAATGGACAGCGTTCGACACCTTGCTACCCCAGTTTTTGTCTTCTTTTTAACTTTTCAGGTTTTACTTTTTTTTCTTTTGGTTATGTTGGCTTTTTTTTTTTTTTTTTTTTTTTGTTTTTTTTTTTTTTTTTTATTTTTTTTTTTGTCTTTTTTTTTTTTTTGTATTCTACCTACCTTTTTATTTTTATTTTCCTATTCCATTTTATCTTAGCCTTCCCCCCCAGTTTTATTCTTTGTTTATTTAGATTTTTGTATTATTATTATTCTTTTTTTTTTCAAATATGTTTATTTTTAAAAAAAATAATGAAGAAAATCAGTTATTTGTTATTTTATTAGTGGTATTTATTCTCTTACTAATTCACATATGTTCTTTTAAATAAACTAGTTGTTCTTTCATTAGTTATTTTTTTGGTGATAATTAAACAAAATCAAACTAACATATAGCTAACAAAGGAACAACTAATTACCAAAAAAAAAACAATCAGAAATTGATGAAAAATAAATATCAAATAATATATTTGTTCTTTTATTAGTATCTTTTTATTTTTTTTTTATCAGTATATGTTTATTCTTTTATTTGTTCATGTTTTGTTTCTTTAGATGAACTAGTTATTTGTTTTTTTATTATTAGATATTTATTTTATTTATACATTCATTTATGTTTTTTTTTGGAGAAACTATTTTTGTTCTCTTACTAATAGTTTTTTATTCTTTTATGAGTAGCTCTTTATTTTGTTATTAGTTGGTGTTTTTCTTTCTTTAGTTCAATTTTGTTCATTTACATAAACTTGATGTTTTTTTTTATTAGTAGCTATTTGTTCATTTAGTAGTATGTGTTTTGTTTTTTCTTTTGTTAGTTCAAGTTTGTTCATTTAGATAAATTTGATGTTTATTCTTTTATTAGTAGTTATTTGTTCTTTTAGTAGTATTTGTTTTGTCTTTTGTTAGTTCAAGTTTATTCATTTAGATAAAATTAATGTTTATTCTTTTAGTAGTAGCTATTTGTTCTTTTAGTGGTATGTGTTTGTTCTTTTTAGCCCACCCAAAATAAAATAAAAAAATGAAAGTAAAAAAAAAACACACTAAATCAATGGTGATGAGATATTGTAGCTTATTTTGATTGTACTATTTTTCTTTTATAAGTTTTTATTATATGTTCTTGCTTGTTCTTTTAGAAACAATATATTTTTTTGTTCTTCTTACTACTAGTGTGGTTTGTTCTTTTATTTTTTATTTTTTGTTTTTTATTAGTAAGTGTTTTAGTTCTTTTGTTAGTTTCATGGTTTGTTCATTTAAGATGAAACTTTATTTTTATTTCGTTTATTAGTATCTCTTTGTTCTTTTATCAGTATATGTTTGTTCTTTTATTTATTTATGTTTATTCTTTATATGAACTAGCTATTTGTTTTTTTTATTATTAGTCATTTGTACTTTTATAAATTTATGTTTTTTTTTTTAAAGAAATTATTTTTGTTTTGTTATTAATAGTTCTTTGTGCTTTTATAAGTGGCTCTTTGTTCTTTTTTATTAGCTTGTATTTATTTTTTTGTTACTTCAAGTTTGTTCATTTAGGTAAACTTAATGTTTATTTAGTTTATTAGTAGTTCTTTGTTCTTTTAGTAGTATGTGTTTGTTCTCTCTATGTTAGTTATCAAGTTTATTCCTCTTGATGAACTGGATGTTTGTTCGTTTATTTGTAGTTTAAAGTTCTTTTAGTGGTAAATTTGTTTGTTCTTTTATAAATTTATGTTTGTTCAATTTAGATGAGTTTAATGTTTGTGTTCTTTTTATTGGTAACGTCTTTGTTCTTTTATTGGTTTATGTTTGTTCTTTTATACGTTCATGTTTTGTTTTTTAAGTTGAAGTAGTTGACTATTATTTTATTAATAGATATTTGTATTTTCATAAGTTGCAATTTGTTTCTTTTTTCAGTTTAATTCCTTTTATTCAATTCCTGCTTAAATCAAACAAGGAAAAGGGATAAAACATTAATATAGTAAAACTATACAATATGTTGCAAATTTAATATAAATAGATTATATACATGTAATCTATAACAAACCGTGACAACATAGACAAACAATAGCAATAAAGAATAAACAAAAAATAAAAAAGGTAGACAAATGACTTAAAAAGATAGGAAGAAATTAGAATAATATCTCCCCGTCCCGCCCTGGCCCCCAACCTCTATGCGGGCCCCCTCCCCAGTCCCCCCCTCCCGCCCCCCGCCCCTTCCCCCCTGGGCCTCCTCGAAAAATGAAAAGAAGGAAAAAAAACTAGGTCACACCACGAGTGAACTGCAGCATACCAGTTGGGAAAAGAAAAAAAAAACACGTACAATAGTGGCAACAAGGATTCAAACTTAAGTAGCGAAGCTTCATTTAAGTGGCTCCAATTAAATCCCCTAGTTTCCCGTTTTGTCTTAAGCATGTTAAGCATATATATATATATATGGTAGCGTGTCCTAACGTACACAAGAGGTACTCTTCTCCAACACCCTTCACCTTCATCCTCACGTCCATCTTGTCCATAGCCATCCATTGCACCGCCCCACCAAAATTCATCATATTCGCCAACCTGATTGACATAAACCTAACCAATTCTAATTTCCCTGGCGATATAATCTCTATCCACTCCTTTTTTTCTTAAATATTCACAACCAAAATTTCTTCCTACCCTTGGTTGGGAATTTGGATTCTCTCATTTCATTTCTTTGCCCTGGTATTGACTCACGTGCCCTTTTCTTTTTGTGTGTAAACTGGAAACTTTTAAAGTAGGTGGCTCTGTTTAGTGACAAAATCGTTAATAAGGCAAATCACTAAGGAATTTTTTCCATGCAGCACACAACACTTCCCATGCATTTTCTAGTGATGAATTTTTTTTTTTAAAATGTGTTTGTTTGAATTAATTATACAATCAATTTTTTCTTTCAAGATTTTACATCTTGAACGTGCATTATTTTATTAGGTTAATTACAAGTTGCCCCCGAAACTTAGTTAAAATTACACTTTGCCCCTCCTATTTAAAAAATATACTTATTAATACAATTCATTTTATAACTGTCTGAAATCTTAATTTAGACTGTATGGTGGTAATTCTTATATCTAATAGATAGTTATTTTTATATATTTAGGTTAAGACATTTTTAAAAAATACTAATCCCCCTCCATAACTAAAAAAATATAAAAAGAAAAAAATGATAATGCTTTTCTAAAATATACTCAATATTATTGTAAAAAAAAATGCCATATAAATTCAGAATTATCTAGATAAGATGGTAAAATAAACCAATAATAATCTTAAATTAAGATTTCAGAAGTTACCATAGTGACAAAGTGTATATTTCTGAAATAAGATGGGTCAAAGTGTAATTTCACTTAAACCTCAATGGGCAAATTGTAATTGCCCTTATTTTATTTTGAAATCTCAGATATTTTTCCTCAAATTTACTTGAAATTGCTACTCTACCAATTAAATATGATATATTTCTTAACACAAAATTACACTTCATTCGTCCAAAAAATATAAAAAAAATGTTCTCTATCCCAAAAAAATTGAAATATTTCCAATTCAGGAAGTTTTTAGTACCCGATGTACCTCACTTTCATTATACAAAACCTAAAAAGGATTTTTTTTTAAAATATTTATTTAACCTTTTACTACACAAAACCTTAAAAAATAATAATTTTAGTTTCAGGGCCAAAATAGAAAAAACATCATAAATTACATACATCTTAATTTTTTGTGTTTAAGGAAGTGTTTGATCATTTATGAGATAGAGTGAGTGTTAAAATTTTTTAAAGGTAATGACAAATGATATATGCAGGAAAAACTTATTAAAATGTCTTCAAAAACATTCAAATTTTTGTTATAGCCTTTCCAAAAGTTTCATTAAACTTTGAAGTGAGTTTGCTAACTTCGATAGCCCTGGTTCCATCTTTTATGTGATGATTTTCTATAAAATCTTCCTTATGTCATCTACGTTTCCGTTATCTGCCAATGTTTACTGTTCATGTTCTATACTTTTAATTAAAGATTAATTACAATCCCCCTAAGGTTTAGTTAAAATTACACTTATTCCCTCCTATTTTAAAAATATACACTTTAACTTTGACCTTTTTAATATAATCTAACGGCAACTTCTGAAATCTTAATTTAGATTATATGGTTGTCATATTCAAATAATTTCAATCTACATAGTACTTTTTTATAATTAATTGGCATTTAAAAAATATTATTTTAAAAATTAAAAGAAATACAGAAAGTAAAAACTAATAAAATATCCATTAACTATTAAAAAAATACCACGCAAATTAAAATTACTGAAAAAAAGTTATTATAATATCTAAATTAAGATTCAAAAGTTTCTGTGAGACTATATTAAAGGGGCAAGAGGTAAAATGTATATTTTTAAAATAAGACGAAATAAAATGCAATTTCCCCTAAACCTCACAGGATTAAGTTGTAATTATCCCTTTAATTAAAGCATGTGTGGCCGGGTTCTTCGTTGGGAACGGATGTAGCAACTAGTCGGATGGAGAAGCGTTTACTGGATTTTCATAGTCGGCTTTACTGAGAGAGGTGCTACCGAAAATTCAGTCTGAATTGATTGCCCTAAGTTGATGGCAGAAGAGAGTACTAAATTTTGAAAATACTCGAAATATTTTATAAAATGCTTCATATATAATTAATGATTTGTGGCATCTAAATGATGCATTATTTGTTGTACCTGAGAAGCAAATTTCTAGTTATTTCAACTGTCCCAAAAATGATAAAGTGTATTCTTTTTATTGTCGAAAAAAATTCAAAATATTTTCCTTTTAAAAAATTTTTAACATTAAATTTACCTTATTATCTTCATGTATACTCTCATTATATAAACCTAAATAACAAACTTTTTCTTTTTTTATTATCATTTTATAAATTTCCACTACGCAAACAGGGACATTTGTTTAATTGTTATTGAAAAGCGATGCGATAGTGTTTTACTTGTGCCTTATTAACAGGTTTCGCCACTCCGGTACAGCCAACTGCTTTAAGTGATAGCCGGGTTACACACAAAAAGAGAGAGGCACGTCGCTCCATATTAGGCCAAAGATGCAGGAAGGTTGGCAGAAGCAAGGTTCCTATCAACTCTCTTGTCCCAAATTTCAATTTGTATTGCCTTCCACTAATTTTGAGGTAATTCTAAAATTTTAAAATTCTAATACATTAATTTGTAAAATATGAAGTAGTACATACTATTCTATGAATTTTTAATTTTATTATTTTTATGTAGTTCAAGTTATGAAGAGAAACTTGAAAAAAAAAACCAAAAGAAGCTTGGTTTTTTCATAGATTAGATGTTGATACTGAAAACATCATTCAAATCAACCACGAGTTGAGATTAATTTAGAAGAACTTCCTATTGGGGTTAAGAAAAAAAAATTCTGAGTATCATCCTGACCAGCGTGACAGAATTAGAAAATATTATCTACAAAAGGGCTTATGTCAAACCTCAAAATTATAATTTTTCTCATAGAATGATTAGAAAGATTTTATGAAGTTTTAGCTCTCATTAATTTGAGAATCAAAAAATTTGGTTGGAGTAGGTATCTCTTGTAATAACCAGACAGGCTTGCTTCTACTGGTTTATGTTTTTTTTTATTTAAGCTTTAACTAATGATTGTAGAAAACGTCTACGCGTTTTAGGAGTCGACATTAATCAATCTCTCAACCCCTATGGTCGATGGCGTGATACATGTTATGGTCTAGCGAGAGATTCACATCTATTCTGTAGTCGGTTTTACACTAAAATAATCTTCTTATTCCGTACGTCAAAAAATTGATACCCTCTCTCCGGGCGTCCCCGATTCTTATCTTAGCCACCATTCCGGGTTCATATCTCAAGTGTCTTTGACAGTAAATCAAAAACTTAAAAGTGAGGACAAATCCTTCGCCGGCTCTTTCCTCAAACCTCTTGCGCTCCGCTCCAAAGCTAGTGTGTTTTGATTCTCATGAGGGTCGGGGACGCCGCTTGATGGGGTTTATGTCTCATTTCCAACCGACAACCGTGTCTTAAGATACCCCTCCGCTTACGGCACAGAGGGTCATTGTTCGTTAAGTTCGGCCTGCAGAATATGAAGGGTGCCGCGCGTCTCCCGTGCTGTTCACTAAAGCGTTGGCCGCCATTTTCGCGGCCTGTCCGTCCTGTCTATGCCTCTCCTTTCAATAAGAAAACCACCTAATCTCTTATACCATGTGATCATTGGAACTTCAATACCAACTTCCATTTTCAACAATTCATACATCTTCAACTTTGTTTCATTTAACATAAATGTTGAAAGATTTTTTTTTAATAAAAAATATTATTTCACCGTTAAATCTCATAAAATGGCCAATTTTAGAGGAGTTAGGGGTTTTCACTTTAGAACCCAAAAGTGATATGATGATGATCAGTTATACCTTACAAGCTCTTGCGGATATTAACCAGTAGCCCAATATTTTCGCGCTTTATATTCCCTCTACTCAGTTAACTTTATTTAAAATAAATTATTTTTATTTTAATCTTTTTCAAAATTATTTAAAATTAATATTATTAGGTATAAAAAAATTTTAAAGTAAATTTTATGATTTTAAATTTCATAAATTAAAACATTATAAATTTTTTTAAAAAAAAAAATTATATTACATAAATTATTTTAAATAAAAATTAATAAAAATATAAAATAAAAATAAGTCATTTTGGGTTTGGTACTTAAGTTAAAACACGCTTCAAAACCGAAAAGAAAAGTACAAGTGGATAGCATCTTCATCACATGCCACACTTTCGATCCCGCTCTACTTTTCTTACGGAGTTGTCACTATCTTATGCATTGCTTAGAGAAACTCTTCTTTACACTTTCAATCCAACTCATCTTACGGAACTGTCGGTTCGTATACTGAAGCCACCTTTTTCCTTTTTTTATTATGAGTAAAAGGGCATGACCTACTTATTTGATGACCCACCTAATTTTTTTTATACACAGAATCAAATGAATAAGAAAATCAAGCAAAAAATGAATTAGCGTAGTTGTGCGCCGAAGAGCACACGTTTTAGTAGAAGAAGAAGGCTGCAGCAAATTTTTGTTTTGTTTCGAGGGAAAGGCTACAGACAATTTGTATGGTAAAAGAGTTGAAGTGTCAAACTAATTCTAATTTCATTTGATGGGCCTTTAGATTATATTTTTTTTATTGGTTTTACCTTTCCTTGATGTTACCTACGTTTTGGGGACTTTTTCTTGGTATGCTGTGTTAAATTATATCCTAGTACTAATAATTTTTGTGGTATGTGGTTTGGTCATCAATTTTTACATATTTCTATTTTACTCATTCATCATAATTAAGTTTATGAACTTTTGAGTTTGTGGAAGCCTCATCAAAAATTTTATAGGAGCAAAAAATATATTTTTTTTAAAAAAATTATATACTATGACATTTTTTTTTTTCTCCTTACAATTTAGTGGTAGCAACTGATACATGCGCCGCGCCGCCCCAGAGTCGTGTATGGTGTTCAAGTTGATGTTTCGTTAGTCAAACAAAAAAAACCAAAGAAGTTGAAATTTTGCCTCTATGTTTCAATTAGGAATTATTCCAGCCGCCTTGGGGCGAATTTTCTACAGGAAAAAAAGGGGTGACTTTCTATCTTAGAAATTTTCACTTATTTTCTATTTCAATTTTAAAAGTTTTAATTTTTCTGAATAAAGTTTCAAAATTCTATAACTTTGTAAGTTATTGGCTCAAAAAAATTTTATTATATAGTTGATTCAGAGTAATAAAAGGATAATTCATACCGGACTACCTGCATCAATTTTTTTAACAACAGATTGATGATTTAAATTGCTTGGTAATTGTACTGTTGGACAATATTGCACGTTCAAATCACTAAAGGATTGGATGAGGAGGAGTATTTGCTATGACAATTTCCTACGAAAAAAAGCGTAGGAAAATTATTCGCAGGAAAACCGTCGGACAAAATATTATGTCCGACAGTTTTCATTCAATAAATTTCTGACACAAAAAAACGTAGGACAAATGTCAGAGTAAGATGGCGGGAAATAATGGCGCCAATTCGTCCGACGGTTTTGATGCGAATTAAATGGGTAGGGACCACATATGTAGGAAAAGCGTCGGATACATTATCCGACGCTTTTCCTGCATTTTTTTTCCTACGTTTTTGAGACAAAAAAATATCCGACGTTTTTCCTGCATTTTTTTTTCCTACGGTTTTGAGACAAAAAAAATGGGTGTCTTAAAAATGTAGGAATTTTAATCCTTTAATTTTCCTACAGTTTCTTTTTCCTACAATTTTTTGACGTTAGTTACTACAAATTTTCTACACTATTCTTGCAGTTTAACTTTTCATATATACCTACGATATTGCTACAGATTTTGCTTAAAAACACCTCCCCCCCTCTTCTCCAGCTCGTCCCAACCAGAATTTGTACATCCCCCTCTTCTCCAGCTCGTCCCAGCCACAATTTCTACATCCATTTTCACTTCCGCTTCAACATCTTCTTCGGCTCAATAGAGGTATTTAAAATTAATTTATAGGTTAGTGATTTAACTATTAATTATTTATTTGTTATAAGATATATATACTTATGTTGTTTTAGGTAGCTGACTTTAGAGGTTAGTGATTTAAATGGTAATTATTTATTTTTTATAAGATATACTTATGTTGTTTTAGGTAGCTGACTTATCACAGCATGTAGTTGCATAATAAGTATTTATTTATTATACCTTAGATTCTCCATCCATGATTGTGTTGATGACAAATATAATATTGGTCTGATTCAGATTGTTGGCAAACAAAATGTATTGGATTAAGTTATATTTGTAATTAACATAATCATGGATTGTCCAAGTTGGACAGTTGAAACTTGTATAAGCAGTATTTCAGTTAATGTGTTCTTGTCGTAGTAGCAGTTTGTGAAATTTGGTAGAGTATTTCCCAAATTGTTCCCGTCGTGTGTTTCTCAATAAGTTGATATTATTGAGAAACACTGTGAACGGGAACTGAAGGGAAATGCTGCCAAAATTTACATAAAATGCTATTAACATGGAACAGTTAAAATGGTTTACTGCTTATACAACTTTCAATGGAGTAGGGCCCTTACCTTAATGGAGTAGCTAGGTAGTTCAGTTATGGAAGGTTGACATGTATGCATGACATATATAAGTAATTCATTTACATTTTCATTATATTTATATTATATGAAATGTAATAAATATATTATGTATTTATGTTGAGGGTTTTTACTGTCTATTTTACAAGGGAACCAAAATGGCTGCTAATGGACGTGAGTGGATGTACCAGAGGACAGATACAGATGGATATATGAATTCTGCATTTATGGCTGGTGTTAATGAGTTTTTACAGTTTGCATTTAGTGGGAAGGAGTCAGAAATGATTAAATGCCCTTGTCGTAAATGTAATAACAGATTTTATAGAATAGAGCTGAAAGTGAGAGAGCATTTGTTTCGATATGGATTTACGCCAAACTATTACATATGGCACTGTCACAATGAACAATATGATAGCAATCTGCACAATTTCAATATGGCCCGTAGCTATTTTCCATCGCAGTTATATGGAGGGATAAGTGGAGAATCAAGTAGTGTAAATGCGTATGAACAGATGGTATGTGAATCAATGGGTCCGTTATCATCGAATGTAGGATCTGGAAATAGTGAAAGAATGTTGGTGGATGAAGAGTTTATCGATGCTGATGTCGAAGAAGCTGATAATGGCAGTGATAATAATGATAATGTGTTCGATGTGTCTGAAATGAGAGAGGGGTTACCTAATCCGACCGCACAACAATTTTATAATTTGTTGGATGATGCAAATGCACCGTTGTGGGATGGGTGCACTAAACAAACACGATTGTCTGCAATGACCCAATTGTTAAGTTGCAAAAGTGAGTTTAATATGACAGATCGTTGTTTCGATAGAGTACTGGAGCTTATGAAAGAAATGTTGCCTGAAAGTAATAGACTCCCATCCACCCTATATGATGCGAAACAACTCACAAAAGGACTTGGGTTGCCATATATAAAAATTCATGCATGTGAGAATAACTGTATGTTATTCTATCGGGAAGATGAGAAATTAACACATTGTCATGAATGTGGAAGCAGTAGATATAAAGAAAGAGTAACCTCCGGAAGAAAGACGTTGATTCCCAAAAAATTATTATGGTATCTACCAATAACAAGCAGGTTGAAGCGCTTGTACATGTCATCAAAAACAGCGACTCACATGACTTGGCATGCTTATAATAAATCATGCAATGATGGAAGTATGGGTCATCCATGTCAGTCTGAAGCGTGGCGTCACGTAGATCGAACATTCCCATCATTCGCTGATGAAATTAGAAATGTTAGGCTCGGATTGTGTACCGATGGATTTAACCCGAATAATGTTGTTGGTGGAACATACACGATATGGCCAATCTTTATAGTTGTTTACAATCTTCCGCCAGAATTGTGTATGAAAGAACCCTTCATCTTTATGACTCTCCTAATTCCTGGTCCTAGAGCACCAGGACGCAATATTGATGTATTTTTATGACCATTGATTGAGGAGCTTAAAACTTTATGGTCAGAAGGGGTGGTTACATGGGACAGTTATCGACAACAAAATTTTCTTATGAAGGCATGTTTATTGTGGACAATTAATGATTTTCCTATACTAGGAAACCTTTCAGGTTGGAGTACCCATGGTAAGCTTGCGTGCCCATATTGCATGGATGAAATTGACACATTTATGTTGAAGAAATGCAGAAAGCCATGTTGGTTTGATTGTCACAGGGTTTTTTTACCGCATAATCACACATTCCGTTCGAATGTAACATCGTTCATCCCAGGGAAGAAGGTTAGTGTTGTCGCTAGTTCATATAAGTCAGGTGAGGAAATACATGCTATGTTGGTTGGGTATTGTTTTCCTCCGTTTGGCTCTTCATATGATAAACACTAAGTTTCGGGGTTTGGAGAGTGGCATAATTGGTTAAATCGGATTATATTCTGGGAGTTACCATACTGGAAGCATTTGCTAGTTTGCCATAATTTGGACGTCATGCATATTGAAAAAAATTGTTTCGAGAATATTTTTAATATTGTTATGGATATACGTTGGAAAACAAAAGATAACTCCAATTCTCGCCTTTCGCTTCAGAAGTTAAAAAATATGCGGTGTGAACTACATTTACGAAATATTAGGGGGAAATGTGTAAAACCAAAAGCATCTTATACGTTGAGTCGGGAACATATAAGAGATGTTACTCTGTGGCTGAGAACGACAAAGATGCCTAATGGATATGCCTCGAACTTGGGCCGTACGGTTAACTTGAGTGACGGTACATTCTATAACTTCAAGAGTCACGATTGTCATGTGTTAATGCAGAGGTTGCTTCCTATTGCATTACGTGGGTATATGCCAGGTCCTATATGGGAGACGATTTCTGAGTTTTGCTCATTTTTCAGAACCTTATGCACAAGTAGGATTCGATTTGATGACATACAACAGTTGCAGCGGAATATAGTGGTTACCATATGTAAGCTAGAAAAGATATTCCCTCCTGCCTTTTTTGATTCGATGGAACATCTTGTTATCCACCTCCCTCATAAGGCAAAGTTGTGTGGTCCAGTTCAATTTCGATGCATGTATCCATTTGAAAGGTAATTTTTTAATATGAATTCATATTTCTGTCAATAATTTTCATATATTATATGTCAATAACTTTCACATATTATATGTCATTAATTGTTATATTTTTTTAACTTGGCAGACTTATGCGGTCATTGAAGTGAAAGGCTAGAAATAAAGCTGCAATTGAAGGATCAATTGTGGAAGCGTACTTGGTCCAGGAAATGTCTACATTCTGTAGCCATTACTTTGAAGTAAATATTCCTACACGGTTAAACAGGGTCCTATGAAATGATGATATTGATAATCCTGTGACTGATGTCGAGGGTCAATTGTTATCTATCTTCAATACAAGATGTCGTAACATACCCAACTGCGGGCGACAACGCTTACTTGATCCCACTGAGAAACATCAAATGCATATCTACACTTTGCGCAACTGCAATAAGATTATACCGATTGTTAGGTGACATATATGTAAACAACTGTGAGGGTTTTTATATCAATCTGATTGCTTTAATTCATTATTGACTAGTTATCATTTCAGGCACTTTGACTCTTATATATCAACAAGATTTTTCCAATTAGGTGAAAGTGAAATTACAAAGTTATTGAGATCAACATTTGACCGAATGGTTCTCATCATACGTGAGTTTCATGGCGTGATAATTTTTATGTTCCTAATTGTGTTCTGTTTGAATATACTGTGCAATTATGTTATTATATTAACTTTATATTTTCAGGTTAACCGTTTCAAGGATAAATTAGATCCTCGTATTGTACAATTAGCCCGTGGTCCTATTCGAGTGGCCATTTCATACAATGGATGTATTGTGAATGGTTTTCGTTTCCATACACAATCCTACGGCAAAGACAAAACGACACAAAATTATGGTGTTTGCGTGAAGGGTGAGACATGGGGATCCAGTGGCTATGATTTTTATGGCCTTATTGATGAGATCATACGGTATTGAGTACCACGGTAGTGGGTATGAAGTCATGACGCTGTTCAAATGTACTTGGTTTGATCCGACACGTGGTGTTCGAAGTTGCGCACGTACTGGTGTTGTTGACATTAAATGGAAGTCAAGATTATCACCACCTGAGCCGTTTATCTTTGCGACCCAGGCTCAACAAGTTTACTACTGTGAGTACCCTAACAAGACTCTTCATCAGTGGTGGCCGGTGGTTAAGACGAAGCCACGAGCTTTCATCGATTAGTCATCGAATAATTTTAGTATTCAATCTGACGAGAATGAGGAAATGTCTGATGAGCAAACATGTCGGTTATAAACCACAAATGAGCCGTTCCAAGAAGTGATTTCAAGTGAAGTACTAATGGAAACAACTGATGGCATTGCCCTTGATGAGATTAACATACTTGTCGATTTGAAACGTGTGTTCCTGAAATCGTTCAACACATGGATGAGAACATCGAGGTCACATAAGCCGATGGGGATACATCAGATGATGAAGCATCGCTCGATAGTTTAGAGTCAGATGAAGGCGATGATGTTTGATTAAGTGTAATTGTTTAAAACATTTGCATGTTTTATTTGAAATCGTAATATAACTTTGAATGCATTTATGTTTTGGGCAAACAAGGCCCGAGTTAAGGAAAAAAATTTATGAAATTTAATCATCACATATCTAATTACCTAGCAGTTGTCGTTGAAATGAAAATAATTAACTTTTTTCGGGCACCAAGGAAATTATTGCATGCTATTAAAAAAATAATAATAATGTTAATAAATGGGTAAAATCCACCGGGGGTCACCTAACTTATTTTTTTGTCCTCAATGGGTACCTTACTGGTTCAAACAAATTGTCCTAGGAAGGTACATTACCTTTTATCGCGTCTCCTGTTTAACTATTTTCTGTTAATTTCAGAGTTATAGTGGCTAGAAATTGCTTACATCGTATAAAAAATGAGGTATGAGGTTGATGGATCGAGAGACAATGAAATTTCTAGGTGAGTGTCACAGCGCAAAATATATTTGGGAGATTCAATCTAACCATACACATTAATTCTATATATTTAATTTCCAAAATATAAATATTTTGATTTATTCTTCAACTAAAAAAAATGTAATAATACAAACTTCTCCAACCATATAATTAGTTCATATATAAATATAAATTATAAATTAGAATATAATATATATAGATATAGATATCAACTAAAAAAATATATATAACTTCAAAACCTATGGTAATAGTTCACGTATACTCCGATTTTAAGTTAGTAATTAATAAGGGTAGGAAAGATGTAGGAACATAATTACCTAGGATAGCGCGTTATCCGACGTTTTTGAGTCATATTTAAATAGCGTAGGAAATATGTAGGACTATAACGACCTAGGGTAGCGAGTTATCCGTCGGTTTTGAGTCATTATTTAAAAAATCGTTGGAAATCTGTAGGACCAGAATGACCTAGGGTAGCGCGTTGTCCGACGGTTTTGAGTCAATATTTTAGTTAAGTAGTAAAACTGTAGGAAAATTAGATGTCATAAAAGCGTAGGAGTAAAGAAGTAGGAACATTAAGTAGTAAAATCGTAGGAGGATCCGTAAGTAGAAAGACGGGAAACTAATTAATGGCGGGAAGGTTAAGTTTTTCGTTTCCTACGCTTTTCATGCATTTTAGATTTTTTGTAAGAAAAACGTAGGAAAATTTGCTACGGTTTTCCTACAGTTCTAAAAAGTGCAGGAAAATCGTAGGTCAAATTGGTAGCTGAATCACTAGACCTTCCCTTTAAATCCGTGGGAGTTCTTCAGTTTTCACCACTTCATTCCTTCTCTTCTGCGACGCCCTCTTCCAAATCCACTCCCAAATTCCCTTCCAGAGCTACTTCAACTAAGTATTTTTAATTTTTAAGTAGTTTTTCATATATAATTAATGTTTGTTATTATATATAGTTGTTGTTTACATATATATATAATGCATGTATTGCATGTTATATTTTTCAAAGCCAGTTTTTATATTATATGTTTTAGGTAATTTTATATATGGTGTTAGTAATATGTATGTGGTTAGTTATAAAAAATTTTTTATGTAATAATGGTTAGTTCTATTTGTACAACAGCATGTTACTATATATGTGGTTAATATAAAAAACTGTTAGTTCAATAATGTTAGAGTAATATTGTTATCACTTCAATAATGTTAGTGTAATGACAGCGCAAGTTACAACAATAATGTTACTTCAGTAATGTAAGTATAATCAGCTAATGCTAGTTTAATAATTTAATTTTATAAATAAGTATATATCAAATAATTGGCAATTTTAAAAAGTGTTACTGCACAAATGGTATTGAAATGATGGCAATTTCAAAATTAATGAGGTTGCTAAAATAATGAAATTTAATATGTAAATGTTAGTGTAGTAATGGTCATTTATAAATAAAAGACTATGACGTAATGACAATTTAGTATTACATATATATATAATAAACATGTTAAACTTTAATTTTAGGATGGTTCGCCCCAGACACTCTGGCTCGGGCAAAGGCCCGGCCAAGGACGTACATAATCCCCGACGTGGTCGGGGTAGACGACAGCCTGATGTGACACCTACACAGGTGTCACAGACTCAGACTCAGACCCAGCTCCCAGATACCCACGCTCAGACACCGGTGCCACCGACCCAGCCACAGACCCAGCTGCCACATACTCCGGTGCCACGACCTTATATGCCGCAGACGGTTGGCGCATCGAGCTCCGCATTTCAGCAGTTTCGAGACACGCAGACTGATGCGTATTACCCGGATATGAGCGGAATATCCGGGTCACTTCAGTACCAGCATACAGGGATCGGGCAGCCCACATTCCATTTCGATCCTAATGCATTCCTTGATCTAGATGAGATTGGTATATCCACTCAGCCTCTACCTAGCCTACATAGCAGCATCCAGCAGCCGCCTCAGCAGCTACCTCAGGCACGGCCACTGGCAGCCCATCGGTCGCACCTGACGCGCAGCCAGCTGACGGGGCCCCATTACCTAGAGGGCGAGGCCCACGGGTAGTTGACTTACCACCACCTCCACCTCCGCAGGACCGTCCGCTCATCGTCCCTCGAGAGTAAGTATTACTGACTCTTAAGTCATTAATTGTGATATAATTATACGTTGTTCTTAGTTACATCAGTTTATATATATATCTTACTATAATCATTTTTTGTTACAGCTTACTCACTGATGACTCCGTTCGTTCCACTGTAGCCTCTATTTATGTGAGGTTGTGGGACGAAAGTTCTATAGCTTGGTCACATGCATCTCGAGCTGCACGAGAGGAGCACGTGACCACGTTAGAGGTAATTGGTTGTTATACATTTTTAAACAATACTTTCTATATGGAAGAATTCATAATTTTTTTTCTTCTTTGTGAAATTGCAGAACTACTATAGATGGGACCCTAGAGACTTCGGCGCCATCCGCCGAATTGTGTTCGACTACTGTTCACGGTCCGTGCGGAACCGCGTCTATCATTGGAGGTTCGTCGCGATTCAGAAGATCCTCGCCTTCTTCGACAACCCTGACTGCAATTTGCTGCGGCCACATGTTCCACCCTGCTACAGTGAGCAGGTGTGGAATCAGTTGTGTGACCAATGGGAGCAGGAGCGGTGGAAGAAGCTATCGGAGGTTAGTTGCCATGCCAAGCACATAGCGGATAGCTCAGGCCTTGTTCCGAAGCACACGATGGGCTCAATCCCAGGCGAGATGCACTGGGATCGTATGGTACCAACTTGGACCTTCCATACATTATAATTTTTTTATGATTTATTAATTACTTAAATTTTTAATGATATCTAAAATTGTGCAGACAAAAGCAAATGATGGAGTTGAGCCATCATTTGATGAGTGGTGGTCTCATACTCATAGACGGAAGAAGACCGGTCAGCCCATCGATTTGATTTCACAGCAGCTGCAGGTAATAAATGTTCATTTACCACTACAAACATTGTTTTAAAAATATAATATTTGTCTTACTAAATCTAATTTTTTTTTCTTGTAGGATGGATATGTCCAGCGGATTCAACAAAAATACCAGAATCCGGCTGACCGCCCGCAATTCGATCCAGAGGTTTGGAGTGAGGTACGAGGCCCACCAAAAAAGGGCCGACCACCGGGTGTTCCGCACCGACTCTCTGATCCCCAGACATTTGGACCAAATCAGGTATTTTTCATTTGTATTTAACTTTATTAATTATTTTTATCACTTTTACGTTGCTAATTGCTACTTACAAAAATTTTTAGGCTCCACGTGCTGATTCGGAGGAGATTGCTCAGCTGAGGGTTGAGAACACCCAGCTATAGAGTGATTTTACGCGGTTACAGGCAGACGTTCGCACTCAGGTTGAGCGAGAGACCGAGGCTGCAATGAGGGCCATGCTTAACAGGTTGATCCAGCAGGGGATTATATCTGCATCGGCGCTCTCAGACGACCTACGGACCGGATCCTCCACTCAGCCTCCTGCTGACGATCGTAGCCAGCGAGATGACGATGATCAGCCCGGCACTGCATCTCATTGATTTTAGATTAGATCTCCTTCAGTTCTTTGTAATTAACTCTTTCCTGTAAAAATTGATTACTTTTATGTATAGTAATTTTATTGATTACTTTGATCAATTGTTATATAATAATAATAATAATAAAATAATAACTAAAATATAATAATAATAATAAAAAGATTAACATAATAATAATAATAATAATAATAATAATAATAATAATAATAATAATACTAATAATTTTTGTTTTATTATTATTATTAAATAATGCAATATAATATGTTTTTATTTTGTGTATAAATTAATTTACTAAAATATTTAAATTGTCACAAAATCGTAGGAACAAGATTACTGACAGAAAACCGTAGGATATAGAAAAGTCACAAAACCGTAGGACAAAAAGGTCACAAAACCGTAGGAATTAATATATCTCAAAATCGTTGGATACCACAGACGTCATAAAAGCGTAGGAATTAATACATCTCAAAAGCGTCGGATATAATGGGGACCACAGACGTCATAAAAACGTAGGAATTATTACATCTCAAAAGCGTCGGATATAATGGGGACCACAGGCGTCATAAAAGCGTAGGAATTAATGCACCTCAAAAGCGTCGGATATACATACGTCATAAAAGCGTAGGACAATTTTACGTTTATCCGACGGTTTTTATTTCCGACACTACTTTTTCCTACGTTTTTGTCCGATGATTTTAATTGTAGGAAATAGTCATTTCCTACGGTTTCCCTACATTTTTTCCTGACTCAAATACCTTGTTTTCTTGTAGTGATGGTGGCTAATTTGAAATATCATTTTTGAAGATGGTAAATTACCTAATATTTCTAAAGTTTGTTAAAGTTGCATAAGTATCCCAAAGATTTCAGAACCAATAACTAAGGAAATTTTCTATAGGTTTTTAATAATTGGCGACATATTTGGTTACAAAATGTAACAGTAGTAGCCAAACTGGTCCGAGACTGTAACTTTAGTTGCCACATTGGAACCATGGAAAATTGAGCAATTCGGTCCATAAGCAAAACTGTAGCAAAAATGTTGATACTTTTCCTAGTGAAAATGTGAATGGTGGTTACTTTCACATATATGTGCACTTATCCTTCTCATCTCTATTTGCCTACAGTTCAATTGATTCGCAAGTTAAATTTTTTGTGATGGGCTGAATGATAAATGGGGTTTTTCTTCTCTCGTGGATATAAGATGGTTATTTCTCTATTTCTTTCTACTTAATTTTGTGTATAAAATTCCATTGCAATCAAACTTGAAAACATACACATATATACCCACTTAAAAGAGTAGCAACCAATTTTGTTATTTTTCACTCAACTTGTATACTAATAATTAAAATTCTATAATTTAATAAACCAAAAAAGTATTTTGATTTTTTTAAAAAAAATGGGTAGAAATCTAGAATTTGCCATTAATATTTTAGAATGGGTGAAATCTGTCTCTACAATTTTCTTGTTTGAAATTTCTACTAATTTTTTAGTTTAGGACTAAATATGTCACCGGACATTGGCTATTAAAAAACAAATGGAAAACATGAAAAATAGTAGGTTTTCAAATCATATAGTGATAATGTAACTCTTAAATAGTTTCACAATCCGAAAACTTTTCATTCTTTACAAATATTACAACAATTGTTCCTTAATTCTAGGTTAGGCAGATTAGGAATCCGCAAAAAATTTATGTGGTGAACAATTATAATGCAGTCCATGAACTTTCAAATATGGCTGATTTTTGTGTGCGCCAGGCGCACATATGCGCCTGCGCTAAAAAAAGCGTACATGTACTAGTGAAATCCATCCTGCACGAAATAGCACCCTCCCACGTTCTTTTTTTCTTTTATTTTTCTCCCTTATGAATAGCAGTTTTTCAATTTTTCCTAACATTTCTTTTATTCCACAACATAATAAATTGATTTTTACCTCTTTATATACAATTGGTCTTTTCTTTTATTTTTCTTACGAATATCGTGAATGTTTTACTACATAAGTATATTGATATTGAACATGTCTCTCCAGTACTACTTTTGTTGAAATTGTATATAAAAATATAGAGGATTTGTAGGCTTTAAATAATGGTAATGATATAAATGAATGGAAGATACATAATTATGAAAAAAAATGATTAAATGGAATCTGACGTGATTTGATCCGGATTAAATGAAGTCTAATATAACCGTGAATACCCAATATATTCAACAAATAAAAAATTAATGATTTTTTTACCTGAAACTTTAACATTTAGCAAATATTGTTAATACATCTCAAATATATTTTATGATGTTGTGTAGTGAGAATTTAAATAAGGATGGCAAGATAATTAAATGCCAAGAGATTACAAAAGAGGAAAACTCTTCAATATCATTTTTGGAACAATTAAAAAAAAAGATTTATTCTTTTAGGTAGGTATGTAGTACATTTTACTAGTATGCTATTTGAGTGATTTTTTTTATTATTTATATGGCTGTGTAATGTTTGTGTAATTAAATAAAGGTTCACTCTTTATTTTCCGTGGATGAAGAACAAACAGTGCATTCTTTAAGAACAAATACTTAAGTAACAAAAAATAAACATGTAAAAGAAAGAACAAACATTTCCTTCTAAAAGAACAAGGATGCCCTTATAAAAGAACAAACACCAGAAGACAAAAAACAAGAAGTTTACAGAAACAGGTTCATGTATAAGAACAAATAGGTCTTTTATAAGAACAAACACTTAAGTGACAAAAAATAAACATGTAAAAGAAAGAGAAACAAACATTGTCTTATAAAAGAACAAAGATGCCCTTTTAAAAGAACAAACATATCCTTCTGAAAAAACAAACACTAGAAGATAAAAGAATAAGAAGTTTACAAAAACAGAATCATGTATAAGAACAAACAATGCATTCTATAAGAACAAACACTTAAGTAACAAAAAATAAACATGTAAACGAAAGAACAAACATTATCTTCTAAAAGAACAAAGATGTCCTTCTAAAAGAACAAACACCAGAGATAAAAACCAAGAAGTTTACAAAAACAGGGTCATATATAAGAACAAACAGTGTCCTCTATAAAAACAAATACTTAAGTAACAAAAAGTAAACATGTAAAAGAAAGAAAAACAAACATTGTTTTCTAAAAGAACAAGGATGCCCTTAAAAAAGAACAAACATATCTTTTTGAAAGAACAAACACTAGAAGATAAAAGAACAAGAATTTACAAAAACAGAGTCATGTATAAGAACAAATAGTGCATTCTATAAGAACAAACACTTAAATAATAAAAAATAAACATGTAAAAGAAATAACAAACATTTTTTTCTAAAAGAACAAGGATGCCCTTCTAAAAGAACAAACATATCCTTCTGAAAGAACAAACACCAAAAGAAAAAAACGAAGAAGTTTATAGAAATAAGTTCATATATAAGAACAAACAGTGCCTTCTATAAGAACAAATGCTTAAGTAACAAAAAATAAACAAGTAAAAGAAAGAACAAATATTGCCTTCTAAAACAACAAAGATGCCCTTAAAAAAGAACGAACATATCATTTTGAAAGAATAAACACCAGAAGATAAAAGAATAAGAAGTTTATAGAAATACGGTCATGTATAAGAACAAATACTTAAATTAGGAAAAAAAACATGTAAAAGAAAGAACAAACATTGCCTTCTAAAAGAACAAACATATCCTTCTGAAAGAACAAACACCAGAAGACAAAAGAACAAGAAGTTTACAGAAACAGGGTCATCTATAAGAACAAACAGTGCATTTTATATGAACAAATACTTAAGTAATAAAAAATAAATATGTAAAAGAAAAAACAAACATTTCCTTCTAAAAGAACAAAGATATCCTTATAAAAGAATAAACATATTCTTCTGAAAGAACAAACACCAGAAGACAAAAGCACAAGAAGTTTATAGAAACAGGGTCATGTATAAGAACAAAGAGTGCCTTCTATAAGAATAAACACTTAAATAACAAAAAATAAACATGTAGAAGAAAGAACAAATATTGCCTTCTAAAAGAACAAAGAAACCCTTCTAAAAGAACAAACATATCATTCTGAAAGAACAAACACCAGAAGACAAAAAACAAGAAATTTACAGAAACATGGTCATATATAAGAACAAACAGTGCTTTTTATAGAACAAATACTTAGGTAACAAAAAATAAACATGTAAAAGAAAGAACAGACATTGCTTTCTAAAATAACAAGTAGGCCTGTAAATATAAACACTAAAATACAAAAGAATAAGTAATGCGTGAAAATGTAAAAGAACAAACAAGGTTTTCTAAAAAAAAAAGAATATAAAATGAAAATATAAAACCGGAGTGGACATCTAAAGACAGGGAAAAAAAAAGGGAAAAGAAAACAAGAATAAAATGCTGGAGTAGAAGTCTCAAGACTTGAACCAAGACAATCTTCTTTCCACCCCACGCGTTTTGACCACATTGCCCAATCTGGAATTTTATCCAATGTTCAGAAATATTATCACGCTCTCCTACCGTGGGGCCAAAATGAACATTTTCAAATGTTTTAGGGATGGCGCACAGAATAAGCCGGGTGCACGTAATACTAACTCTTCAAATATTTATATTCCAAACACTGAAAAATTTTATAAAATGAAACATAAAAAATGACAAAAAAACACATTTAGTCCCTAAAGCATATATAAAATTCAAGTATACACCATATTTTAGTCTTTATGCTCAAAATTTGAAGGAAGTGGCAAAATATATAAAACATATAAACGTTAATTTCTTTACTTTTTGCATTGTTTAAAGTAAATATGAGAAAATTAGGAATATATATTCTGAATTTTAACTTTTTATAAATTTTACCTTTTCATAATCTTGCTTTTTATTTTTCAAGAATTTTGAGAAATTTGAAATCAAATCCCCTAATCGACTAAAATAAGTTTGAGAGCATAACACGTAATGATGTTTATAAAGAACATTCAGCAAAAAGAAAAGGAAAAAGAAAAAGAAAAAGAACGAGCAAAAGGAGGTGGAGGAGAAAACGAAAGGTGTGGCATCTAATGTGAAAAGCACGACAGCTAATTATGGTTGAGAGCCAATTACGGCAAGTGGAAGTCATTGACTAGGGATAGGAATGTTGATGAGTCATATTTGGGTAGTATGAGGTTAATATCACGTCTTACGAATTATATTTAATGCTTTACCATCATTTTAACTATCATTCGTCGGTTAAATAATTTTGTCACCCATATCCTACCCATTTTTAGGCAGATAGGATCGGGTAAAAACTTATCTATCCACTATACTTTCACAATCATACACACACAAAAAATCAAGTAAGAAATTATAAATTACATCAATTAAAGACATCAAAAACATTATTAATATGTGAAAAAAATAGAAGAAAAACTATAAAAGAGTACCACACATAAATTCAAACTCTAAACATGCTAACACACTACAAAATATGCACTTTAGAATTAGTACGTCACAAACATAGCATATACATATATGAGACGGATATAGGTTACTTGAAATTAGAAGAAATAGCTACTTGTTCCAGGGAAATATGTAATGGCATATACATATATTGGTCGGATGTAGGGTGGATGGACCCTAAACCCATACCCTACTCATATTCGGCGGGTGAAAAAAAAAACTCATATCCACCCTATATCCATTTAATTGTAAAAAAAATCTGACCTATTAGGTAGAATGCAACATGATCCCCGCTGGGCCGGATATCTGTTAACATCTCTAAGTGGGACAGTTTTAAGTGTGTGAAGTGAGTCCCATGGCCAACCAAAAGGCAAGGGGGATTTTAAGTGGCATGGTTTAGTGGCTAAGGTATGAGGAATATTAAGTGAAAATTGGAATTAAATCGTATTTTTGTCACTCTCTCTTATTAGGGGTGGGCATGGATTAGGTAAACCCGAAACCCAACAGGAAGTATTCTCGTTGGGTTGGGTTGGGTAAAAATAGATCATGGTTCGCAGGTTGGTTCTACATATAGGAGAACCAATGATTTTCGGGATGGTTCTGGTTCCATTTGGAACGAACCTGAAGTGGAACTGAACCCAAGATATATATATAATTATATAATAAAAATTTTAGTATTATTAATGTGTGTGTGTGTGTGTGTGTGTGTATTTCTTTAAAGAATTATGAGGGTCATATTGTGTTTTTATATTAAACCCTTAAACTGATATCCCAAATTGAAACAGCATGGAAGTTATGAGATTATTTATGAAATTTTTCTATATTCACTTGAATCACATTGCTTTCTAGACCGACTACTCTTAAGTCATTTTGCTTTCGATCTCTTTACTCCAGACTACTTTCTACAACACAATCTTCATATTTTTTTTCATTTGTCAGCTATGTGAAACTAGAAATTACTGAGATCAACATATTTTAGGTTTTGATACTGAAAAAGATTGTTTTAAAAGCTTAGCTTTACATGTTGAATGTCATGCTAGTATTAGAAATACTGAAGAAAAGTAAACTGGTTAAGATGTAATATACTCCACAAGCAATTCTTTTAAACCATTTTGGTAATAACAACATTTTAAACTCTTTTGAATATGTCTAAGTACATGTATTTAAATGTTAATTTAATTGTATATTTTTGTTGAATATTTTATAAAACTGATTGTGAATGCAATTTTATTGAATTTTGGCGTTGTTATAGGTAAATGGTATGAACCGAACCAACTCGAACCATGCTCACCCCTACCCTTTACATGTTATATATGTTAGTTCAGTCATTTTTTAGATTGCACGGTTTTCTTTTAGATTAAAAAAATAAGCAACTTTTTTCACTTAAATATTTATGTATTCTTTTAACCTCATACACTTGTACAGATAGTTTTAAATAATAAGAGGAAATGGAGGGCAAAGGGCATCACCGTACATATATACCTTAGATATGCTTTGCTTCAAATCTAGTAACTGGGCCTCTACCTCTGTTTTTTCTTCCTCTTCCTTTGTTTTTCTCCCTTTTAATCACTTTCAGTTGAAGCATAACAACCCAAACATCTGAAGTTGTCTGCTAGTTTGGTTGGTAAAAGTTGTTGGTATTGAATTTATGGTCATTAAAATGCTCTGATTTCAAGAGATTAAAAAATGAGTCATGTATAGGACATATGATTTGGTTATTTTGGTTATAACTAAACCCAAATACCAAAATTATTCAGTTTTCGATTTGAAACGCTCGTAACTGAAATAACTAATTATTGCCCTTAAATCGAAAAAACTGAAATTGAAATATATATTCAATTTTTTGGTTTTATACTGAAATAACCAAATTTCGTATGATTCAGCCACAACACAAACATGAATGAAATTGGCTTAAAATCATCATGCAGCATCAAAAGATTCAGAACATCATCACAACATACATTGTCCGTAAATTCATCACACTACAAAAATAAATTGTTTCAAATCACAATATAAATAAAACATATATCAAAACATACATAGGAAAGTCCAACTTTCTTGTCTTCAAAATTCAAATCAGCAATCAAGTTACAAGGCAAGAGTACTACTTTGCCACAAAATATGCCACAAACAACCAAGCTAAAATTATTCCAATATGCCTACAAGAAAAGAATGTAATAAGTGATGAGTTGCTTGAATAGAAAAGAAGTAAATCTTTAAATGAGCTACTTCCCGGGTTTATGAACAAATTAATTAACAACTAAAGAACATACTTGCCTGGAATAAGTGTTGGTCTCCCACAAACAACTAACCAAATCCCTTCTTCAAATATCTATGATCAAATTAGTCGATGCCACTTTTGACAAATCCAAGGGTAAAAATGAAGACATAAACAAAAAGAAGAGTCACAAGTATATTAAACAAAAAACATATGTTAGACTACTAAATATATATGATTATACCTTTTCCAATTTTTCAATCTCCTCCAAGTATTTCTCAACACCAACAAGATGCATTGATCTCTTAAGCCAATTTTTGTTGGCCGCCTTCCTTTGCCTGGTTCACTCAATTCTCCAATATTTGTTCACTAGGGTTTACAGTCGACGGACAAAGGCTGAAAGAGTCCGACTACTTTGTTCGTTATTGTCTAGCATTTTGCTTGTTGTTGGCTTGGGCTACACGGGAAGAGGAAGGCCTACTAAGATTGTGAAAAGTGGAGAGGGTTAGGCTTCTGATTTGGGCCCAAAATAGGCTCATGTATAGCATAATAAATACTTTTGCTACAAGGATGAGGAGTATTTGCTACGACAATTTCCTACAAAAAAAAAGTGTAGGAAAATTATTCGCAGGAAAACCATCGGACAAAATATTATGTCCGACGGTTTTCATTCAATAAATTTCTGACACAAAAAAGCGTAGGACAAATGTCAGAGTAAGAAGGCGGGAAATAATGGCGCCAATTCGTCTGACGATTTTGATGCGAAATAAATGGGTATGGACCACATATGCAGGAAAAGCATCGGATACGCTATCCGACGCTTTTCCTGCATTTTATTTTCCTACGCTTTTGAGACAAAAAAGTATCCGACGGTTTTCCCTCAATTTTTTTTCTTACGATTTTGAGACAAAAAAAAATGGGTGTCTTAAAAATGTAGTAATTTTAATCCTTCAATTTTCCTACAGTTTCTTTTTCCAACATTTTTTTGACGTTATTTACTACAAATTTGCTACATTATTCTTGAAGTTTAACTTTTCATAAATATCTACGATAGTGCTACAGATTTTGCTTATAAATACCACTCGCCCCCTCTTTTCCACCTCGTCCCAGCCACAATTTCTACGTCCGTTTTCACTTTCGCTTCAACATCTTCTTCAGCTCAATAGAGGTATTTAAAATTAATTTATAGATTAGTGATTTAATTATTAATTATTTATTTGTTATAAGATATATTTATGTTGTTTTAGTTAGTTGACTTTAGAGGTTGGTGATTTAAATGGTAATTATTTATTTTTTATAAGATATACTTATGTTGTTTTAGGTAGTTGACTTATCACAGCATGTAGTTGCATAATAAGTATTTATTTATTATACCTTAGATTCTCCATCCATGATTATGTTGATGACAAATATAATATTGGTCCGATTCAGATTGTTGGCAAACAAA
This sequence comes from Aquilaria sinensis, assembly GCA_005392925.1. Lineage (NCBI taxonomy): Eukaryota > Viridiplantae > Streptophyta > Magnoliopsida > Malvales > Thymelaeaceae > Aquilaria > Aquilaria sinensis. The sequence continues at coordinate 29,915 of SMDT01003319.1, forward strand.
ATGTATTGGCTTAAGTTATATTTGCAATTAACATAATCATGGATTGTCCAAGTTGGACAATTGAAACTTGTATAAGCAGTATTTCAGTTAATGTGTTCCTGTCGTAGTAGCAGTTTGTGAAATTTGGTAGAGTATTTCCTAAATTGTTCCCGTCGTGTGTTTCACAATAAGTTGATATTATTGAGAAACACTGTGAACGGGAACTGAAGGGAAATGCTGCCAAAATTTACATAAAATGCTATTAACATGGAACAGTTAAAATGGTTTACTGCTTATACAACTTTCAATGTAGTAAGGCCCTTACCTTAATGGAGTAGGTAGTTTAGTTATGGAAGGTTGACATGTATGCATGACATATATAAGTAATTCATTTACATTTTGATTATATTTATATTATATGAAATGTAATAAATATATTACGTATTTATGTTGAGGGTTTTTACTGTCTATTTTACAAGGGAACCAAAATGGCTGCTAATGGACGTGAGTGGGTGTACCAAAGGACAAATACAGATGGATATATGAATTCTACATTTATGCCTGGTGTTAATGAGTTTTTACAGTTTGCATTTAATAGGAAGTAGTCAGAAATGATTAAATGCCCTTGTCGTAAATGTAATAATAGATTTTATAGAATAGAGTTGAAAGTGAGAGAGCATTTGTTTCGATATGGGTTTACGCCAAACTATTACATATGGTACTGTCACAATGAGCAATATGATAGCAATCTACACAATTTCAGTATGACCCGTAGTTATTTTCCATCGCAGTTATATGGAGGGATAAGTGGAGAATCAAGTAGTATAAATGCGTATGAACAGATGGTATGTGAATCAATGCGTCTGTTATCATTGAATGTAGGATCTGAAAATAGTGAAAAAATGTTGGTGGATGAAGAGTTTATCGATGCTGATGTCGAAGAAGCTAATAATGACAGTGATAATAATGATAATGTGTTCGATGTGTCTGAAATGAGAGAGGGGTTACCTAATGCACCATTGTGGGATGGGTGCACTAAACAAACACGATTGTCTGTAATGACCCAATTGTTAAGTTGCAAAAGTGAGTTTAATATGACAGATCGTTGTTTCGATAGAGTACTGGAGCTTATGAAAGAAATGTTGCCTAAAAGTAATAAACTCCCATCCACCCTATATGATGCGAAACAACTCACAAAATGACTTGGGTTGCCATATATAAAAATTCATGCATGTGAGAATAACTGTATGCTATTCTATCGAGAAGATGAGAAATTAACACATTATCATGATTGTGGAAGTAGTAGATATAAAAAAAGAGTAACCTCTAGAAGAAAGACGTTGATTCCTAAAAAATTGTTACGGTATCTACTAATAACAAGCAGGTTGAAGCGCTTGTACATGTCGTCAAAAACAGCGACTCACATGACTTAGCATGCTTATAATAAATCATGCAATGATGGAAGTATGGGTCATCCATGTCAGTCTGAAGCGTGGCGGCACGTAGATCGAACATTCCCATCATTCGCTGATGAAATAAGAAATGTTAGGCTCGGATTGTGTACCGATGGATTTAACCCGAATAATGTTGTTGGTGAAACATACATGATATGGCCAATCTTTATAGTTGTTTACAATTTTCCGCCAGAACTGTGTATGAAAGAACCTTTCATCTTTATGACTCTCCTGATTCCTGGTCCTAGAGCACTAGGACACAACATTGATGTATTTTTATGACCATTGATTGAGGAGCTTAAAACTTTATGGTCAGAAGGGGTTGTTGCATGGGACAGTCATCGACAACAAAATTTTCTTATGAAAGCATGTTTATTATGGACAATTAATGATTTTCCTGCACTAGGAAACCTTTCAGGTTGGAGTACCCATGGTAAGCTTGCGTGCCCATATTGCATGGATGAAATTGACACATTTATGTTGAAGAAATGCAGAAAGCCAGGTTGGTTTGATTGTCACAGGGTTTTTTTACCGCATAATCACACATTCCGTTCGAATGTAACATCGTTCATCCTAGGGAAGAAGGTTAGTGCTGTGGCTAGTCCATATAAGTCAGGTGAGGAAATACATGCTATGTTGGTTGGGTATTGTTTTCCTCCGTTTGGCTCTTCATATGATAAACACCGAGTTGCGGGGTTTGGAGAGTGGCATAATTGGTTAAAGCGGAGTATATTCTAGGAGTTACCGTACTGGAAGCATTTGTTAGTTCGCCATAATTTGGACGTCATGTATATTGAAAAAAATTGTTTCGAGAATATTTTTAATATTGTTATGGATATACGTGGGAAAACAAAAGATAACTCCAATTCTCGTCTTTCGCTTCAGGAGTTAAAAAATATGCGGCGTGAACTACATTTACAAAATATTAGGGGGAAATGTGTAAAACCAAAAGCATCTTATACGTTGAGTCGGGAACATATAAGAGATGTTACTCTGTGGCTGAGAACGATAAAGATGCCTGATGGGTATGCCTCGAACTTGGGCCGTACGGTTAACTTGAGTGACGGTACATTCTATAACTTCAAGAGTCACGATTGTCATGTGTTAATGCAGAGGTTGCTTCCTATTGCATTACGTGGGTATATGCCAGGTCCTATATGGGAGACGATTTCTGAGTTTTGCTCATTTTTCAGAACCTTATGCACAAGTAGGATTCGATTTGATGACATACAACAGTTGGAGCGGAATATAGTGGTTACCATATGTAAGCTAGAAAAGATATTCCCTCCTGCCTTTTTTGATTCGATGGAACATCTTGTTATCCACCTCCCTCATGAGGCAAAGTTGTGTGGTCCAGTTCAATTTCGATGGATGTATCCATTTGAAAGGTAATTTTTTAATTTGCATTCATATTTCTGTCAATAATTTTCATATATTATATGTCAATAATTTTCACATATTATATGTCATTAATTGTTATATTTTTTTAACTTGGCAGACTAATGCGGTCATTGAAGCGAAAGGCTAGAAATAAAGCTGCAATTGAAGGATCAATTGTGGAAGCGTACTTGGTCCAGGAAATGTCTACATTCTGTAGCCATTACTTTGAAGTAAATATTCCTACACGGTTAAACAGGGTCCCACGAAATGATGATATTGCTATTCCTGTGGCTGATGTCGAGGGTCAATTGTTATCTATCTTCAATACAACATGTCGTAACATACCCAACTGCGGGCGACAACGCTTACTTGATCCCACTGAGAAACATCAAATGCATATCTACACTTTGCACAACTGCAATGAGATTATACCGATTGTCAGGTGACATATATGTAAACAACTGTGAGGGTTTTTATATCAATCTAATTGCTTTAATTCATTATTGACTAGTTATCATTTCAGGCACTTTAACTCTTATATATTAACAAGATTTCCCTAATTAGGTGAAAGTGAATTACAAAGTTATCGAGATCAACATTTGACACCGAATGGTTCTCATCATACGTGAGTTTTATGGCGTGATAATTTTTATGTTCCTAATTGTGTTCTGTTTGAATATACTGTGCAATTATGTTATTATATTAACTTTATATTTTCAGGTTAACCGTTTCAAGGATAAATTAGATCCTCGTATTGTACAATTAGCCCGTGGTCCTATTCGAGTGGCCGTTTCATATAATGGATGTATTGTGAATGGTTTTTGTTTCCACACACAATCCTACGGCAAAGACAAAACGACACAGAATTATGGTGTTTGCGTGAAGGGTGAGACATGGGGATCCAGTGGGTATGATTTTTATGGCCTTATTGATGAGATTATACGTATTGAGTACCACGGGAGTGGGTATGAAGTCATGACGCTGTTCAAATGTACTTGGTTTGATCCGACACGTGGTGTTCGAAGTTGCGCACGTACTGGTATTGTTGACATTAAATGGAAGTCAAGATTATCACCACCTGAGTCATTTATCTTTGCGACACAGGCTCAACAAGTTTACTACTGTGAATACCCTAACAAGACACTTCATCAGTGGTGGCCGATGGTTAAGATGAAGCCACGAGCTTTCATCGATTGTTCATCGAATAATTTTAGTATTCGATCTGACGACAATGAGGAAATGTCTGATGAGCAAACATGTCGGTTAGAAACCACAAATGAACCGTTTCAATAAGTGCTTTCAAGTGAAGTACCAATGGTGACAACTGATGACATTGCCCTTGATGAGATTAACATACTTGTCGATAGAACGTGTTATCCTGAAATCGCGCAACACATAGATCAAAACATCGATGTCACACAAGCCGATGGGGATATATTAGATGATGAAGCATCGCTCGATAGTTTAGAGTCAGATGAAGGCGAAGATGTTTGATTAAGTGTAATTGTTCAAAACATGTGCATGTTTTATTTGAAATCGTAATATAACTTTGAATGCATTTATGTTTTGGATAGAAAAAGAAAAAAAATTTATGAAATTTAATCATCACATATCTAATTACCTGTGTCGTTGAAATGAAAATATACATTTTTTATCTCACCAAAAATTATTGCATGCTATTAAAATAATAATAATAATGTTAATAAATTTGGGAGATTCAATCTGACCATATACATTAAATCCATATATTTAATTTCCAAATGTAAATATTTTCATTTATTCATCAAATTAAAAAAAGTTAAATAATTAACTTGCACTACCTATGAACAATATATATATAGTAATTAGTTCATATATATACACATTATATATATATATATATATTTGATATTCCCTCCGTCCGACGGTTTTAAGTTAGTCATTAAAAATCATAGGAAAGATGTAGGAATATATCACCTAGGGCAATGTGATGTGCGACGGTTTTGAGTTAATATTTAAAGTATGTAGAAAAAGTGTAGGAAAAGACCGACGGTTTTCACACATTTAAAAAAATCGCAGGAAAGATGTAGGACCATAATCACCTAGGGTAGCGCGCTATCCGACGGTTTTGAGTCAATTTTAATTAAGTAGCAAAAATGTAGGAAAAGGTAGATGTCATAAAACCGTAGGAAAATAAAGTAGCAAAACCGTAGGACATTCGTAGGAAGGAAGGCGGGAAACCAATTACTGGCGGGAAGGTTAATTTTTTAGTTTCCTACGGTTTTCATGCATTTCATATTTTTCGTAAGAAAACCGTAGGAAAATTTGCTACGGTTTTCCTACATTTTTAAAAAGTGCAGGAAAATCGTAGGTCAAATTGGTAGCTGAATCGCCAGACCTTCCCTTTAAATTCGTGGGAGTTCTTCAGTTTCACCACTTCATTCCTTCTATTCTGCGACGCCCTCTTCCAAACCCACTCCCAAAATCCCCTCCAGAGCTATTTAAACTAGGTATTTTTAATTTTTAAGTACTTTTTCATATATAATTAATGTTTGTTATTACATATAGTTGTTGTTTACATATATAATGCATGTATTGCATGTTATATTTTTCAAAGCCAGTTTTTATATTATATGTTTTAGGTAATTTTATATATGGTGTTAGTAATATGTATGTAGTTAGTTATAAATAATTTTTTAAGTAATAATGGTTAGTTCTATTTGTACAAATGCATGTTACTATATATGTGGTTAATATAAAAAATTGTTACATCAATAATGTTAGAGTAATATTGTTTTCACTTCCAATAATGTTAGTGTAAGTAGTTCAAGTTAGAACAATAATGTTACTTCAGTAATGTTAGTATAATCAGCTAATGGTAGTTTAATAATTTTATTTCATAAATAAGTATATATCGAATAATTGGCAATTTTAAAAAGTGTTACTGCACAAATGGTATTGAAATGATGGTAATTTAAAAATTAATGAGTTTACTAAAATAATGAAATTTAATATGTAAATGTTAGTGTAGTAATGGTCATTTGTGCATAACAGACTATGACGTAATGGTAATTTAGTATTACATATATATGTAATAAACATGTTAAACTTTAATTTTAGGATGGTTCGCCCCAGACAGTCTGGCTCGGGCAAAGGCCCGGCCAAGGACATACATGATCCACGACGTAGTCGGGGTTGACGACAGCCTGCTGTGACACCTACACAGGTGTCACAGACTGAGACTCAGACTCAGGTGCTAGATACCCAGGCTCAGACACCGGTGCCACAGACCCAGCCACAGACCCAGCTGCCATATACTCTGGTGCCACGACCTTATGTGCCCCAGACGTTTGGCGCATCGAGCTCCGCATTTCAGCAGTTTCGAGACACGCAGACTGATACGTATTACCCGGATATGAGCGGAATATCCGGGTCACTTCAGTACCAGCATACAGGGATCGGGCAGCCCACATGGGATGTCGATCCTAATTCATTCCTTGATCCAGATGACCTCGGTATATCCACTCATCATCTACCTGGCTTACACCAAAGTCAGCATCAGCAGCAGCCACCTCAGCAGGGCACGGCCACTGGCAGCCCAGCGGTCGCACCTGACGCGCAGCCAGCTGACGGGGCCCCATTACCTAGAGGGCGAGGCCCACGGGTAGTTGACTTACCACCACCTCCACCTCCGCAGGACCGTCCGCTGATCGTTCCTCTAGAGTAAGTGTTACTAACTCTTACAAAATTAATTGTGATATAATTATACGTTGTTCTTAGTTACATCAGTTTATATATATATCTTGCTATAATCATCATTTGTTACAGCTTACTCACTGATGACTCCGTTCGTGCCACTGTAGCCTCTATTCATGTGAGGTTGTGGGACGAAAGTTCTATAGCTTGGTCACATGCATCTTGAGCTGCACGAGAGGAGCACGTAACCACATTAGAGGTAATTGGTTGTTATACATTTTTAAACAATACTTTGTATATGGACTAATTCATAGTTTTTTTTCTTCTTTGTGAAATTGCAGAACTACTATAGATGGGACCCTAGAGACTTCGGCGCCATTTGCAGAATTGTGTTCGACTACTGTTCACTGTCCGTGCGAAACCGCGTCTATCATTGGAGGTTCGTCGCGATTCAGAAGATCCCCGCTTTCTTCGACAACCCTGACTACAATTTGCTGTGGCACATGTTCCACCCTGCTACAGTCAGCAGGTGTGGAATCAGTTGTGTGACCACTGGGAGCAGGAGCGATGGAAGAAGCTATCGGAGGTTGGTTCCCATGCCAAGCACATAGCGGATAGCTCAGGCCTTGTTCCGAAGCACACGATGGGCTCAATCCCAGGCGAGATGCACTGGGATCGTATGGTACCAACTTGGACCTTCCATACATTCTAAATTTTGTATGATTTATTAATTACTTAAATTTTTAATGATATCTAAAATTGTGCAGACAAAAGCAAATGATGGAGTTGAGCCATCATTTGATGAGTGGTGGTCTCATACTCATAGACGGAAGAAGACCGGTCAGCCCATCGATCTGATTTCACAGCAGCTGCAGGTAATAAATGTTCATTTACCACTACAAACATTGTTTTAAAAATATAATATTTGTCTTACTAACTCTAATTTCTTTTTCTTGTAGGATGGATATGTCCAGCGGATTCAACAAAAATACCAGAATCCGGATGACCGCCCGCAGTTCGATGTAGAGGTCTGGAGCGAGGTACGAGGCCCACCAAAAAAGGGCCGACTACCGGGTGTTCCGCGCCGACTCTCTGATCCCCAGACATTTGGACCAAATCGGGTATTTTTCATTCGTATTTAACTTTATTAATTATTTTTATCACTTTTACGTTGCTAATTGCTACTTACAAAATTTTTTAGGCTCCACGTGCTGATTCGGAGGAGATTGCTCAGCTGAGGGCTGAGAACACCCAGCTACGGAGTGATTTTACGCGGTTACAGGCAGACGTTCGCACTCAGGTTCAGCGAGAGACCGAGGCTGCAATGAGCGCCATGCTTAACAGGTTGATCCAGCAGGGGATTATACCTGCATCGGCGCTCTCAGACGACCTACGGACCGGATCCTCCACTCAGCCTCCTGCTGACGATCGTAGCCAGCGAGATGACGATGATCAGCCCGGCACTGCATCTCATTGATTTTATATTAGATCTCCTTCAGTTCTTTGTAATTAACTTTTTCCTGTAAAATTTGATTACTTTTATGTATAGTAATTTTATTGATTACTTTGATCAATTGTTATATAATAATAATAATAATAATAATAATAATAATAATAATAATAATAATAATAATAATAATTTGTGTTTTATTATTATTATTAAATAATGCAATATAATATGTTTTTATTTTGTGTATAAATTAATTTACTAAAATCTTTAAATTGTCACAAAATCGTAGGAACAAGATTAATGACAGAAAACCGTAGGATATAGAAAAGTCACAAAACCGTAGGACAAAAAGGTCACAAAACTGTAGGAATTAATATATCTCAAAACCGTCGGATATAATGGGGACTACAGACGTCATAAAGGCGTAGGAATTAATACATCTCAAAAACGTCGGATATAATGGGGACCACAGGCGTCATAAAAGCGTAGGAATTAATACATCTCAAAAGCGTCGGATATACATACGTCATAAAAGCGTAGGACAATTTTACGTTTATCCAACGATTTTTATTTCCGACACTACTTTTTCCTACGTTTTTGTCCGACGATTTTAATTGTAGGAAATAGTCATTTCCTACAGTTTCTCTACATTTTTTCCCGACTCAAATACCTTGTTTTCTTGTAGTGTGAGATGTTACCATTCTCATCACTTTTCGGTATATATATAGTCAATGTTTTCTATAAGGAAAATACTACAAATTATAAAGTGACCAATCGAGTTGACTCGCTCATCGATCAAAATATATCCTCAAACATTGGGACAACTTTTGTCCATTTTGTATAATGTTAAGTACTGATTACAATTTATTCTTAAGATTTATGTGAAATTATACCTTGTCCCTTCTATTTTAGAATTATATACTTTACCTCATACTTTTTTAATATAGTTCGACAGTAACTTTTGAAATCTTAATTTAAACATTAGGATAGTCATTTTTTGGTAATTTCAATCTGTATTGTATTTTTTTACAATTAATGGACATTTTAAATTACCAATTTTTTTTCTTTCTGTTCTATCTACAAATAGAAAATTGTATTTTTTTTAAATATCAATTAACTATAAAAAATATCATATAAATTGAAATTATTTAAAGATGAGTATCGTGCAGTTTAAATCAAAATCTCAAAAATTGTTGTCAGACTGTATTAAAAAGCTAGGACATAAAGTGTACATTTATAAAATAAGATAGGTAAAGTGTATTTTTACCTAAATCTCAGGAGATAAATTGTAATTATCCCTAATGTTAATTAGAAAAAATATGGAAAATTTTCTTTAAGTGTATGGGAATATTTTACTAATTATAAATGTATGAGAATAATTTAGTAGTATTAATTGTAAAATTATGTCTTCGCCCACTTTGTAGCACAGGAAAGCATTATCTACCCAACTTTTTTTTTTCTCAAAAAAATCAGCGTGTTAATGTATCATTGCATCAGTGTAAGAAGCAAATTGCGCCTGGAAATTAATGAAAGTGTAAAGTGGGAATAAAAAAGAAAAAGGAGTCTTCCGAAAAAACAAAAATAAGGACTATACTGGGCAATGAGGCCCCGCCAAAAGAACCTTACTGATTCTCTTCTATTCGTTCTTCGTGATTTCGCTGTACTTCCTTTTGTTTTTTTTTTTCCCCCTAATACTCAACTAGAAAAATTCTCTGTTGGCTTTAATATGAAACTAATTCTAAAATGGAATTATTAAAAAACTAAAAATTATATTTATAATTTCCTAAATTTTTTGAATTAATGCATTGAAATGAGTTTTAACTTCGAGCAAATAGACCCTAATTAATATAAACAATCAAGCATAGGAAAGCGTACCAACGAAAAACCAATATCCAGGGTATTTTTTTACCACCGCCCCAACTGAGCTATTAAAGTGGGAAGAGTTAGGGAACTTAAAAGAAATTATAAATTGATTTTAGATATATATATATATATATATATAAGAACTCCACTCCCACTCTTAATAATACTTGATGAAGATTAATACTTTACTTTTCATTTATGAGACACTGGTATAACCATGAGCGCACAAAAACCAATATATCATGGTTATAAGTCTTCATTTTATTGCCGGAGATTGAGAAAGACTAAAATGCTGGGTTAGTCACTAAAGCTTTAGTCAATTTTCATTTAGGTTACCCTCCTATTCATCTCTTTAATTGGAGCACTGAAATTCAGAAGTTCTCAATCAAATCACTCTGCCTAATTCTTTTATTTTTTTTCAGACAGACGTTTAAAATTAACCACATAATATTTTGAAGTCGTTTACACTAGATAAGCAAAACATTTTACAGCTACCCATTCCTGCATACTAAATCCCTCAATTTTTTTTATTATTGTATTACAGAGACCGAAAAACATGATGCAAGGTCTACAATTGAGCCGAGCTTCTCTCATTCCTTAATGTTATATTTCTATAGTAGAGACCATACATCCTACCATGAATGATAATAGTCTTTCATAAAAAAAATACTCCCTCTGTCTTGTTTATTTTGCACCATTTCAGTTTTCACGTAGTTTTAGGCATTTTACTGTTTTTCACATGTTTTCCAATTTTGCCCTTTCTCTTTTTGTGACGAAGTTGGAGGCCGGCGACGGTGGACGAGGGTGAGGGCAAAAGGCGAGAGCGCGACGACGAAACCCACCCTAATAATCCCACCCGAGCCCCCTTCGTCCTTGATTCGTCTCTTCAATCACGGAATCGGTTCGCCATCCTCGATTCGCGTCTGTCCCCAATCGCCCCATCCTCATTCGCGTCGTCCTCGATCGCAGCATCGATTCGTGTCCATCTTCATTTGCGTTGTCGATTTGCAAGCGTCAATTCGCGTCGGCCTTTGATTCACCGGTGTCGATTCACGTCGTCCTCGATTGCACCGTCCTCATTTGCGCTGGCCTCTCTGCTTCAATCCAGCCCCTCTTCGTCTTGTTCTCATCCCTCCTGCCTCAAATCAAAGCTCCATCACACATCCATCGTCAAATGTGCATCCATCGCCGATCGTACGTCCGTTGTCATTCGCGCATCCGTCATCGATTATGGGTCCGTTGTCGATCGCGCATCTGTCGATCGAGTATCTGTCGGTCGCACCTCCATCACCAATTGCTGTGCAAGCACGCCGGAAAGAGAGAGGAAGGGAGAGACAGAGACAGAGACAGAATCGAAATTAGGAAGAGAGAGAGAGAAAAAAAAATATGTTCGGATGGGAAAGGGAGAGAGATGGGCTAAGTTAATGGTATAAAGGTAAATGAGGTGTAAAAAGTTACTTAAAATGGAAATAGTGCAAAGGTTATGGGACAGCCAAAAAAGGAAAATGGAGCAAAATATATGGAACGGAGGGAGTAGTTGATAGAATCACATAATCTACATGTGTTTTGTTGGGAATCTTGGCTTGATGCATTTAGTGTTAAGGGACTTCATTATCATATGCCAATGCTTAGAAAACAACTGGAAGATTGGTCTGTCGTATCGTGGACCAAATAATGAGAAGATACTATGCTAAAAATGGCTTACAAGGATGTGCCAAGTATCTTGCCTTGAAGAGCAAGTTTTTATGTGTTAGGAAATTTAGGAATTTTTGTTTAGGATTTTATTTCCTATTTTGTTTAGGTTTGTGTGAAACCTATAAAAAGTTTTATTGAGTTAGAGTTTTGAATATGAGAAGAAAAACAACTGTTTTGAAAAGACAAGATCTAAGGGTTTTAGAAAGAAAAAGAAGTCTAGTGGTCAGTAAGTGCTAGAACAAATAATTTTTTGTAATTCTCATATTTTATAATTATGTGTGGGTAAATTTATGGAGTTATCAGTAGTGTGTATGAGATTCATAAACCAGCGTGAACGCTAATGACATATATTTACCGTAATTTCTATATTTTGTTCAATGAATGTTTCTCATCAATAAATGTAGATTAATTAAGGGTCAAACCACGTTAAATTTGTGCACACATACTTGATCATATTTTTTATTTCAGTGCGTGTGATGAGTGATTGAGTTTTTTTTCCCAACATGTTTAATTGGTGTAAGTCTAAAAAGAGATAAATGAAGAAAATTAAGATATCAATTGTGAGAAGCGAGCAGAGAGTTAATGACAAATTAATAAACTAGAGTGCCCATGTGTTATCATTCTACATGTGTGAAACCGGGGACAACATAATGGAATGACTCGATTGTGAAACGATTAAGCTTTACGATGTAATTGAAAAAGTGGGAAAAAGGGGGGTGGCCTAAATGAAGTTGGGTGAGAATTTGGTGGTCATGCTCTCTCTAGCAAAGCAAAGGGGAAAAGGGGAAAAGGGGCATGCACTAGAAATTGCAAAAGAAAAGGCAGGCAACGTCAGTGTCGTCTTTATCGGTGAGTGAGAGAGAGCGGCCTCTTGGCTTTGAGGTCTTGTTCTTGCTCCATGTTTCCCACTTCCTTTTGTTTGGTCGGCCCTATCCCCGACAATCCTTCGTGGCCTTGTCACCTCCCTGCTTACTACAACTTCCTCTGCTACTACTACTATTACCGTATCCCTAGCAGTGGCGGAGCTATACTAACCATGGCCCGTCCTAAAGTTTTCACATTTTTTCATGTTATAAAACTTGATCAATTTTTTACTATTCTTATTAAATTTTAGTGGCTCTTTTTTTTAAATAAAATTAATTAAAACCCACATTATTTACTAATGTTTTTTTGTTCCTAATGCTTCAATCTGCTACACAACAAAAGAAAAACTTCACCTTCTCTGTCCCCATCTTTGCGGCGCTAGCTTATACCAGAAAATTTATTGGCATTCTCCACTTGATCTCCAGGTTAGGCAAAACTTTTATGATTTCTCACTTATTTGCTATTTGGTTTAGTTTATCTAACGTGTCGGCTATATAAGCAACTAGGGCTTCTTTTTTTTTTCTCTTTCAGTTGTTGATGAATTCGTATAAATGGCTGAATATCGATTCAATTTTTTTAATTAGTGAATGCTTTTGTTCCCAATTTGGAGTAAAAATTAGCTTCGGGAATTTAGGAGGAAATGTATATCAATTTACTTGGGTTTGATAGGTTGCTTTTTGGTGCTTCTGATTGGAAGAGGGATCGATGGAGCCATACTGCACTTTTTGTAATGAATAAACTCAAATCATTCTGCAGGACACCACAAAAGGATAAAAAAAACACTCACTTGTTGTCAATATCTATATTTTCTGTTCTTTCCCTTCCAATCCCACAACCTACACAAACATGGACAATTTCACATATATTATATATATTTAATAAATATGGTTTCTTTCTAATTAGACGATTGGCTCTCAAACCATTATGTCATATATACTTTGATTAATAAATTGATTTATATGATAGTTTGATAATGACTAGGAAGCAAAAAAAACTTGATTCCTTCTTTCAATTTCAAAGAAAAGTTTTACTAAGAAGTGGAAGTGATCCCATAAAAGAAGCTATTCATGAACCAGAACCTTCAAATTTAAGAGTTGAGGACCCTTTATTCCCTTCAATCAATGAGGTTGAGGATACCAAAAAATCATCAAATGATCAGGATTATTCTATCATTTCAAGAGTTGAGAATCCTAGTTTTGCTTTAGTGGAATGAGATCCTGGATTATATCCACCACTATAAGATTATCCACTTGATCAACGTGATGAGATAAAGCAGGTTTATTTGAGAGTTGGTCCTCAACAAGTTTCATTTCTTAAATATCCTAAATCTGGACCTGTCGATCATCTCCACAGCTTTCAACATGCATGGTACTCTAAATTTCATTGGCTTGAATATTCAGGGAAAAAAAAAAAGATGTTGCATATTGTCTTCCATGTTATTTTTTAACAGAAAAACCAAGTGTTCAATTTGGTTGATATAAATTTTAAGGCTGTAAATTTCGGGTTAAGGTCGGGTTCGGGTTGGAACTCGAAAATTTTCAAGTAACTTCTCCATCCAAAAATTACAACCCAACCTGATCCTATTTATTGGCTTAACCCGAAAATATTGGGTTAGGGTTGGGTTTACTCGATATAAACCAACACCTCATCGTCAATAGCCTCCTCCGCCGCAAGTGTGAGTCGACCCCAATCTCTTATGCCACCGTCAACCACCCCATAAAGCCACTGTTGAGTGTTGATGGTGACGTTTTATCAAAAAGGAGAGTGTCACGTGATTCAGTCCCCCCTCTATCCGCAATGCTCTGTTGTCGTCGCTTGTCGCCCATCCTCCCGAAGGCTGCCCCAGTCATTGTTGTCTCGGCTCAGGTTGCCAATCTCCCATCCATCGCCATCGGACAAAGAATCAAAGGACAACCGGCTGCACAATCTGCTTTACAACCCAAACCTAACACGACAAGGAAATGGAAAATGGACGGTGGCATAAAGGCAAGAGAGCATATTCAATTTTGAGCAGAGCAACAGTAGGCGATGGGATGGGATGGGGATGGGAGTCGGTTACACTTAGTTTAGGGTAAGTGTAGGGTTAGGCTGGGCTTATGTGTAATGGGCCCAAGCAAATTATTATCTTGGGCTAGGCTTTATAATAGGAAAATTTTAAAATCAGGTCAATCGGGTGGTTTCGAGTTTAACCCGAACCAACCCAACTTTTGAGTCTTTGAATGGGGTCAGATTCGGGTTGACACAAATGCTTATTTTTCACTTTATTGATCTAACCCTATATGTCGGGTTTCGGGTTAGGGTTGATGTCTTTCACCCCTAATAAAATTTACAAGTGCAGGTTTTCAGAATTAAAAATGAGTTAAAGGAGGATCACGGTGTTCTTTTCGGAAACTTATTGGGGAAAACTCATGTTCTCATCACAACAATGCTACAAGAATTGTGTTGCTTTAATGAAATAGTCTGAGCATATTGACAAAGCGATGAAGAAACAAGCTTCTGTACAAGTAAAAAGAATATGCTCTGAGTAAAAATCTCAATAGATGTTGCTTGTTGGCTATCGTTTCAATCACTTACTTGTAAAGGTCACGATGAAAGCATTGATTCCATGAATTGTGAAAATTTTCTTGAGTTGATTAAGCACATAGCTTAGTATAATGATGAAGTAGCAACTATTGTTTTGGAGAATACTTCACAAAATGCATAGTACATATCACTTGGGATTTAGAAATATAATATGCATGTTCTAGCAAACAAAATACTCACAACTTAGTATAATGATGAAGTAGCAACTGTTGTTTTGGAGAATGCTTCACAAAATGCATAGTACAAATCACTTGGGATTTAGAAATAGAATATGCATGTTCTAGCAAACAACATACAAATGAAACAAAATATTTGAAGAAATTGGAGATTCTAACTTTTCTATTGTTGTAAATGAGGCAAGTGATGAAAACAGGAAAGAACAATTGTTGACTATTCTTTACTTTGTTGATACTGAAGGTTTGATATAAGAGCACTTTTTTTATATTGTTCATGTGAAAGATACAATATCAATGACCTTGTATTTTTTAATTTTTCAACTTTTTCTTCTTATAAATTTGTTATCCAAAATCTCTGTGGATAAAGATATGATAGTGTCAACAACATGCATGGGGAATTGTGAGGAATGCAATCATTGTTGCACATCTGCTAGCAGTTGATGAAATTGACATAGGAAAAGATGTTAATCAAATTGGTACTCTAAATCGAGCTTGTGATACTCGTTGGAGTTCACATTTAATTTTTATCTCTAGTTTTATCAGGATGTACAATCCATCTTTTAATGTTTTGGAGAACATAAATAAAAAAAAATGGTTGCAATATAAAACTAGAGGGGATGCTAGTACAGTTTTGAAAAGAATGACATCTTTTGAGTTTATTTTTATATTACTTCTGATGAAAGAAATATTGGGGGTCACTGCTATTCTTTATCAAGTTTTTCAACAAAAGTTTCAAGACATTGTAAATGCAATGAGCTTAATGTCATCTACTAAAAGGTTTTTAGAAAACAAAATTAAGAGATGAGCAGCGGGAATCTTTCTTTTTAAGTATTATAAAGCTTTGCAAAGGGCATGACATTGATATTTTTTATCTTAGTGCTCAATATTTTGAAGGTTGATTCAATTGACAATGAAATGATGTTACGAATGAGCATTTTTATCATTTTGACATATTTAATGAAGTCATGAATTTTTCAGTCAGAGGAAATACAGGCCAAATGGTGTTACGAATCAGCATTACTATCATCTTTACATATGGTTTCTGTCGCACAGCAAAAGGGTGTTTGTAGCCAAACCTCTGAGTATTTAAATGTTTATGTACACGTAAATGCTGAAAACTTTGGAATTGCCTTTCTTTTTTTAAATATATAAAAGAAAAAAAGGGCTTCAAGAAGATAACAGTAATTTATTTCGTAGGAGTATGTAGCCTCTTTGTCCTAGTTAGGGTATAATTTATTAGAAGATCAAAGTTACGTATCGACCAGCTGCACGTGAAAAGTGAACGCATCTCTTCTCGACTCATCATAAATCATTTGTTTTTAACGTTAACTACAACCTTACCTGGATGGATGCTACTTCTCCTTACCCATCTCTATTTTTCTATATTATACATTAGATTTTAATTTAACTATATATATATATAGTTTTGGCGAATCAGAGTAGTTTGCCAAAGAATCGCCATTTTAAATAAATTTCTTAAAGTTTATTGTAATAACGCATCTTTTCAACATTAAGTAGGACCTTAATTACGGTAATCATTTCCTAAGCAACGGTGAAAGAGACTGGCCATTTTGAGTCTCTTTTTTGAAAACGTCACGTTTGCTTGAAACATGGTTTGAGGCAGAGAAAGAAAAATACTAGTACATGACAACGGCAATATATATATAATATATGTCTGTTCAAATATTCTAAACTGGCTTCTTTTGAAAACAAAATGATACATTTGTTAACTTTAGCGCTGCTAATGTTGAAATTAAGCTACTCAAGATATTAGTGGAAGTCTAATTGGATCAGCCAAAAACTGAGGCGCAGCTCTTTTCGATTTATTTGCTTCAAAAAGTGGTCAGTCGCACTTGGATAAAACTGCTTTACATTTTCGTCCCACATTTTCTTACTGTAGAAGATGAGGCCCAATAAAGGTAGTTGTTGTGGACTAGGTTTCTTTGTTGCTCAAAGTACTAGGTTTCTTTGTTGCTCAAATCTTTGTTTCTTTTCTTACTATAGAAGATGAGGCCCAATAAAGGTTAGCTTTGATTTTACGCCCCAAACTCTTGTTAGGGTATAACGCTAGAACTCTAGCTTAAGTATGTAAAGGTAAACCATTTTATTTTGAGCAAAAATGGGCAAATTTGTAAAATGAGTAAATTTATCACTAAAGTTTATGTGGCAGAGTAATTTTACCACTGAATTTTTTTAAGGGCAAATTTGTCATCAATCTCTTTTTAGGGTGCAAATTCACCATCAACATTTTATGTTCAGAGCAAATATGTAAGTTTCAATTTTAAATTTTCTTTACCTAACGCTTTGGCTCTAAAGTTTTTGAATCTATCATTCTTACCATTGTCTTCTTTCCAACAACCTCCCATAGGGTCTAGACCCTTCGCCACCCTTCACCATTTCCGCCATCGGCACTACCTCTACTCTTTCACACATCCAGGCAATGTTCCTCAAAATGAACTCTAATTAAACAAGATCCAATCAAAACATGATTCAATTGATGTAAGTGACACTAAATCTAGAGGTACTGTCGTTCAAGAATAAAAGGATCAATGCCAAAGGTGATGAAGGTTGCTAGGTGACAATGAGGAAGGTGAAAACAAAAAGAGTTAGTTATGGGGTGTGCAATTGAACACAAGGTTCAAACAACTAGGTGTTAAGTAGAAAACTTTCAAAGACCAGTTTAAGAGTTGTGCTATAAACCATTCTTTAAACAAACGGAATATTCATACCATTTAATGGTCAGTGTAAAAATTACCCATAATAAAAATATTAATAGCAAATTTGTCTATAACACAAGTTCAATAGTAAAATTACTCTCCTCATAAATTTTAGTGGCAAATTTGCCCCTTTTTGCATTTTATTTTATTTGATTATACTTTATTTCTTCATGACAGAGATGGACATGTAAGTTCATAGAGCTTAGGCTCTCTCCTGACTTTAACCCGTAATATGGTTATGCAGCATGCACCGTAAAATGAAATTATGCTTTCTTATTACACATTACTGCAGTTTTTAAATATATTCTGGCCCATTATTATTAATTAAAACCGTTCTGATTCTGAATTTCTAATGTTTTTTAAATAACATTATCTCGTAAATGTTACTAAATCAATGACTTCACTCTGAAGCGCTACAAAATAGTGATACAGAAAACATCTTCTATTTAGCATCAACCAACTTAAACCGTAAACCCAAAATCGATCCCTTATACAAATCATGACTTGAGCCCACGTTATATAATGGTTTTCATGCACACTTGCAAATCACAGAGGCCCATATTAGAACATACTAGCGTTATCTGTCACTTTTTTTTAAGGTTTTCTTTAGTTTTTCTCATTCTGTGCACTGAAGAGGGAGAGGAAGAAGAAGAAGAAGAAGAAGAGATCTTGAAAGAATAAAACAACCAAACAGCCACGTTCCTGACTTGACCTCAGCCCACTACCTAAACGAATTGGATCTTATTTGACCCAGACCTTATCCATTGAGCCCATTATGTCCAGCACATTCTACATTTTTCTTTTCATTTCGGTTATGCATTTGTTTTTCCAAAATAGAGCATTTGTATTTCTATTGCCATGAGGGAACAACAAAAGGGTAAACATCATAAGCGAACATCCCATTCCCATAATAAAACCAAATAAAAATTATAATCAATTATAGAAAACAAAGCAGGCAGATACCTACATTCTAATTTCCAAAGCACAAGGAGCAAAACTTGAAGCAACAACCGGAAACCCAAGACAGAAAAGAGAGGAACTCTATATATCAATGTTCAATCAAAGATTTTGGTGGTGGGCTTTAGAGAAGCAGGAGCCATGTTAAAAAAGCTAGATGAAGTAAACGGATTACAGCAAAATGGGAATAAACAATATTACCTTACATGTATTTTTCCATGACTTATCATAAACAAATTAAAGACACAGGCATCAAGGGGCAAATCAATTAATATAGTACTATCTCTTTTTTCTTTATCTCTTCAATTCTCTTAAATCCTCATGCTATCACACATTCCATTACTCACTAACACACAACCACATCACCTAATCACTCCTGTACACCTATAAACTATCGCCTGCAAACTCTTAACCTCCTATCCAATTTATTTCTTTCTTATATATCATCATCACGAACAATTTTTCTTAATCTTTCTTTTAGTTTTAATCACTAGGTCAAGGTTTCAGTCTTTTAGAAATGAGTTGTCATAAACTAGTCTATAGTTTTCTTAAAACGTGGTTGCTACTCGGTCCTCACTTTGTACTTTGTTAAACCATTTTTGACGAAACGGAAGCACAAGGGAGCCGCAAGGCGAAGCTTGGGGTGAATGAACATACGAACACCAACACTGACCAGAGAGAATCTGTTGTCTTTTCCATTTCCCTCAGTCGTAGGTTTTGAACCTACATATTAGTTGGGGGGGTTCATGTTACTTTTGTAAAATTCCGAGGGTTAGAAGACAATATGCCACCTAGAATTCCCCTAAGATGTTAGATAGAGTAAAGGATGGTGCCGTGTGTATTTCAATTACAAGGTTACGGGCAAGATCCGCTCAGACGTGAAAACTTGTCCTTTTTTCGATTATAGGCGGCTCTTCAATGGCTTTTCCCATGATTAGAAACTGAATGGTTGATGGCTCGGTAACTATACTTTATTTGTCTGTGACTTGGCAGAGAGGTTATGCTGGAGAAATATGCGACTGATTTTATTTCATTTCATTTATCAAGATGATTCCTTCGAGGTACATGTGCTAAAAACTCAATCCTGATTCCTCCAAAGTAGCTGCTGCGAGAAGCAAAGGTCTGCACAAGGTAATTGAAGACAACCTGCCAGTTGAACAAAGCATTCGTTTCTGTCTGTGGATCAAACTGGAAATAAATATCTACTGAACACAAGGAACTTCAATCGGGCAGAACATTGATAGAGTTACAGCACATAATATGGTCGTCTCAGCAGCATATGCCTGTTGATGGACTGGTTCCATTCGCTGCCTCAAGGGACAGAGGATCCCCTTCCACCTCTTTGCCACAGGAACCTCTCTCGACAGCAACAACTCCTAACGGCCCACCATTCCCAACAGTGGCCTGTTTCACGGTTAAGCTCTTCCCAGCTACAGCGGATCCTTTTTCTGCTACAGCTTTCAGCCTATAGCGCTCAGCTCTGGACCCTATAATCTGTCCCAATATGGATGCTGCAATGGTAAATACCATAGCTGACTTGGGCATCAAGACAGACTTTCTGAGCATGGCTATGAATGGAACAGCTGCATGGACTGCGACAAACCAAGAGGGAGAGAATTTCTTGGTATGCTCTTTCCATATACCTAAAGGAACATTAGCTGCCATGCCCAACATCCCAATTACAAGCACTTTGGTGGGCAGGGATTGAGGGCGGAGATTCTTTGCAAATGCAGTTTGTGCTAATGCTGCCCGTGCTGCAACAATTGCTGGGGGACACTTAAGCTTCACGCCTGGAGGGGGCTGGAAAACCTTTGCAACAAGTGGCAGAACACCTGAAATGGCACGGTAGGACTTTGCAATGGGACAGTTCCCAGTTTGCAGCCATTCGTTGCTCAATGCCTCATGGTTAAACTTGCTTCCCTGAAAGTTCAACACACATGACTGTTCACTTGATAATCAACAACTAGAAGCTCACTTACTCCAAATAATCCCAGAAGAAGGACGAGCATATGATGCAGAAACGACATTTATGCACCTTTGAAGAAGATTCTTTCTTGGATGAGTTTGAATGCGCCTTCTGATTCTTAAACCTGTCAGAAAACCAATGAAAACCAAAGGGGCCCTCCGGCCCAAAGGCTGAGAGACTGATGGTGGCTGCATTAGCTGCCAGAGGATTGAACTGGGGTGGGGCTGTCTGAGGGCCTACTCTCTCATGACGCAACAAAGATTGTTCAGGAAGTGGCACTACTCCATCACGTCCATGGAAAAGTTTGAATGCTGTCTCAAAATTCGGTCCATCTTCAAAAATTGGGCCCTTGACTCCCATCAACTAAGCACGAAGCGCAAACGATAAAAGCAGGTGTCTTTCTTAATCCCAAGAGTATTAAAAGACGGACATAAAGTTCCAGGATGACAGGAATAAGTGCACAGAATAGCAATAGAAAAAGAAGATGACTAACTTACAGGGATGGGAGAAGGCATCGAGGAGGAAAAGGAGAAATTTGTTGGCTTATTGATATTTCTGAGAAATGGGCATCTTAGGACGTCCATCTGAGAAGGTGCACAATCCTCATTCAGGTTCCTGAATAAAGAATCCATTCCGAGAGTGCCTGAAGGTGAAAATGTCCAAAGTGTATTTCAAGAAGGCAGGCAGGTGGAATATCTATATTTCTTTAACAAAACCATCCACAAATTCACAATCAACAACAGAAAGCACTCAAAGCAGGACCAGTTCAACATCATGAGTACACACAAATATGTAGGAACTTAAAGCACATATAAACATCAAAGCAGTCCTCAACTACAGCGTACAAAACAATAAGGCCGTAAACCCACCGTGTTATGTCAAGCATTGACTTGTTAAAGCTTGGCTGGGTGAAAACCGAGCCCACTTCGAGCTCCTAAATAAGGTTCATACTTTGCTGAACAGAAATAAATGGTATTTGGGATCTGCTCAAGCTCAGCTCAATTTGACAAAAGAGCTGAGGTCACAAGGGATCTCATGAACGAGTTCTTTCACGAATCTCTTAGTGAAAGAAAAAAAACAAGTCTTCAAACAAAAACAAACAGACTTGCTCAGTATGATGCACAAGCTGTATGCAACCAACACAAACAAGCAATCGTAATAAACATGAATCAGACAGAAACAAAGCGTACCAAACAGAAAATCCAGAAGTTAAGCAACGATAACAAATATTCAAACTGACAAGCCAAAACCCAAGAATCACCGAACGAGATGGTCCCCTAAATACGGAACAGAAATCAAAACAATCCGAGAAACAATGGAAAAGAAAAAACAAGAGTAAATCAAACCAAAAAAAAAAAAAAGACACCCCGAAAAACAGAAAGGAAATCCAATGACTTACCCTCGCTGAGCAGAGATGACAAGGGAGACGAGCGAGAAAATCGAAGAGTCTTAACAGAGAGGAGGAGGAAATACAAAGAGCGAGGCAGAAATCAAAGGGGTTTGGTGGCAGCGAAGAAAATCGAGCAAACAATTAATAATTAATGGTGTTTGGCTAGGACTCTAGGCATAAGCCGGCGAGACAACATTGTGGTGGGCACACGCTGTTCTCGCGCGAGACTTGAATGGTCGAACCAGTTAGGTTCGGCCCTGTACGTGTGGCCAACTGGCCACCATCTTTCACGTCTTGTGCTCTGGCGTCTGACCACGGCCCAGCCTCTCTACGTGGAGATGATTTACCCCTCAATTTTCCGCTTTGTTTACTTGTTTATCATGTCAAGCCCTTGCAAGGGTAAACCTGATCAAGCTTGTCCTTCAATTGGACCAGGCTGAGGCATGGGCCTGCCAAATAAAGGCCGAAACTAGGTTCGACCGGGACCAGCATGGGAGCCCAGTTCATTGAAAAAAGCAAACACAAAGGGAATATACTTATTAAACCATCCTACTTTTTACATCCCATTCTCACCCAACTACCTTACCAGAAAACAAAAAATAAAAGTAAAAATAAAAATAAAAAACAAAAAACAAAAATAAACCCTAGATAAAAGCCAAAAATTGAATTTCAATGGTTGTGACCTGGTGGTTCATATACTAATAAGACTGCCAATTATGATTAGCAGGTGATATTTAAGATGAGTCATACACAACTTTCCAATAAAGTTTTTATAATTATACCGTCTTATGGAGATTGAGACTATGTACATATCATATCATAAAGTGGGAGACTTGCATGTGTCTAGTGCATAGGGATACACTTTGTACTTATATTATTTTTCGTTCGGTTCACACAAGGCTTCATGTCTGCAGAGTGGTAAAATGAGTAGGAGGCGAGTGGTTGGAGTGTGGGTTTGACTTCCATCAGCTCCCTCCTATAGTTTTTTATTCACTTATAGTTTTTTCAAGTGTTCACAATTTTTTGTTTGTTTTTTTTTTAACTTTTTTTTCTTTTTTTTCTTCCTTTTTTCCTTTCCCTTTTCAGTGTGTTCACAATTTTTGTCCATTTTTAACTTCATTTTTTATTTTTCCCACTTCTTTTCTTCTTTGTTTCATTTTTTATTAATTTTGTTTGTTATTTTATTAGTTTTATCTGTTCTTTGATCCATTTTATTTATTCTTTACTTTGATTTTTACCATTTCTTTTCCCTTTTTTTAACTTCATTTTTTCTTTCCCAATTTCATTTTTTATTAATTTTGTTTGTTGTTTTATTAGTTTTATATGTTATTTGATCAATTTTATTTATTCTTTACTTTGATTTTTACCGTTTTTAATTTTTTTGTTTTCTCTTTTCTTTTTATTTTTGTATTATTTCTATTTTAGTTTTTATTTTATTTTTCTAGATTTTTTTCATTTTTCTAGTTTTATTTTTATTTCAATTATAAGCAAAGAAAATGTAGTTTAAGAAAAAGAACAAACATTAAATAATAAAAGAATATTTAGGAACTAAAAAAACAAACAATAATGAATAAAAGAGTATATAATAGATACTATTTGCTCATAGAAAAATAGAAATATGATACAGATGACTGATAAATGTTAATTTTGTGGTCAAACATGTTGACTTTTTGTCAACTTTGACCACAATTTTCTACCTCATCACTCAATATTTTTGGCCAATTCCTGCTTTGATCCTTCATTTTGTAGGTTGGAGAAGCGGACCATAGCATTGGAATGGCACCGGGACAAATGGCACGAAAAACGGGAACATAAAAGTCAACGGACATTATAACTGTGGCGCCTAGGCGCCAGGAGCGAGGCCTAGGCGCCACAGTATAAAGTCCTCTGCCAAGAAAAGGGCACTTTGGCGCCTAGGCGCCATTCAGCACCGCCCTTCTGGCACTCGAGCTCGGCGCCTAGGCGCCCAGACACCCCCTCTGGCGCCTAGGCGCCAGTCACCCGGGAAAGGTGGTCCCCTACCTCAAATTTGAACTCAAGCTTGCTATTGGCCAAGGATTTTTATCCAATGGGGTTGGTAAGTGAAAGGGACGTCCTCAAGAGTGGAAAAAGCTGAAACCTAGCAAGGGGAGGTGGATCTTCATCTTCTTCATCTTGATTTTTTTAGCTTCCTAGAACTAGTTTTCTCCATAGGTAGATTTTTAGCTTTTCTTAGTTTTTTCTTGGTGACCATTGGAGCTAACTTGGAGATTGCTTGGAGTGCGCAATGAGACTAGCTTGGAGACTTTGGATTCAAGAGCTTCTAGGCATATTGGGTTTACTCTTTTATCTTCCTTGTAGTTCTTCATGGATGCTATCATGTTTACTTTCATGATTATGTTTTATTTAGTTATGGAGTAGTCTTCTTTTGCACTTTCTATGGATGTAGCTACTTGGATTGATTATGTTGGATGAATTTATGGTTATGTGATGTTAAGTTTCTACCAAATGCATGTTTATTCTTCTCTAGAGCTTAATGTTGTGATAGCTAGTTGATGGTCACAATTAGTTGCACTATAAATTGCCTCTAAACTCTTGGAAAAGATTAGAAGTAATTGGACCTAGGAGAAGAATTTAAGGGCTATGGACTTGTTGGAAAATTAGTCTATGTTCTTAGGTAAAGGTAAATTGAGCTTTAATGCCTCTATCTAAACTTGTAATCGGGTGGAAATCCTTATTAAGTTTAGATTAGAGAGATTAATTCTTTCACTTGGAAAAGTAAGAATTTAGTTGAATAACTTTACCAACATACATTGGAAATTAACCCACTCACCTAAGTTCACTAACAAATCAAGACAAGTAGTGAACCCATAGGAAGTGTTCTTTCATGATTTGATAAAAACTACAATTTTTACATTGTATACTTGCATTCTAGGTTAATAGTATTTCATTTAGCTAAGGTTAGTCATTTGTTAAGTTGCCTACATTTTCATCCAACTTTGGCTGTTTAGCTAAAGTTTACTTTGAGTAGTGGTACTTGGCAATCGATTTAATCAATCTTCGTGGGAACGATACCCACTCAACCCATCTACACGTCTACCGTGCACTTGCGGAATAGTGGTTTTAAAATTTACACAACAATGATATATCAAGTAGAACATATAGTAATTGAAAAAGAACAAACAGTAATTCATAAAAGAACATATGAAAATTAAAAAGAACAGAAACAAAAGAACATTAGGAACATAAAAAGAATAGATTTATAAAAGAACAAACATCAATGCATATAAAACATATGGAAATTAAAAAATAACAAAAATAAAAGAGCATATAGAAAATAAAACAAATAGATTTATAAAATAAAAAACAACAATGTATAAAAAATATATATATAGGAACTGAAAAAAAAAAAACATATATGATCTGAAAAGGAATAGATTTACAAAAGACTACTCATTTCATCCAAAAAAAAATGAAATGTATTCCTTTTTAGGTCATCCCAAAAAAGGATAAAACATTTTCTTTTTGAGAAATTTTTTAATATGCAATCTAACATAATCCCCTTGCTTGAACTCTTTCCACAAAAACCCGAAAAGGAATCTTTTCTTTTTAATCTTCATTAAAACCATCACACACTATGCCCCATGAATTTTTTTATTTTTTTTAATCATCATTTAGACTCTCACTACACATAATCTAAAAATATTTTTTTAATTATAGTTTCAGGAGTAAAAACAAAAAAAAAAACAACATAAACTATACACAGTTTAATCTTTGTGCCGAAAGGAATACATCACCCTTTATGTGACCGGGGGAGTAAATAGCAATGTAAAAAACAAACATATTGAAAAAGAACAAAAATGAAAAAAAATAAAAACTAAAAAATAACATATTTTATAAAAAGAACAAAAAATAATAAAAATGGAAATAAATAATACAAAAAATAAGCAAAAACTAGAAAAGCACAAGAAAATGGATATAAAAATAAAATTTTAAAAGGAAAATAAAAAATGCAAAGGTGCAAGGAAAACAAGTGAAGGTTTGTCCCCACTAAGGGTCAAACCCTTGACTCTGTGGATTTAGACAGGCACACTAACCGTTCTATTAGATGCAATGGTTTGCTCGCTCTTGCAAAAATAATGCAAGTGATGTATAGTGTGGATGTTGTGGGCCTAATTAACTGCTTTCTAATAAGTGGGGTGAAAATGATAATTCTTGAATTTTTTAGAGGTGACGCATGTTATTAGCTAGGTTTTATAAGAATGACTCTGTCATAATAGAGTAAATTGCACCTCTGGCTTCTAACATTTTATTATTGTCCTATTTTAGACCATAACCTCAAAATCTCACATGGAACGTCCTCAAACTCAATTTTTTGTTTTATTCTAGACTTTTGGAGGATGAAAAGTGTTAAAATAATGGAAATGGCCATGTGGCATGCCAATTTGAGGTAGTTGCCCACATGGCAGAATAAATCACTAGTTACAGATGTCTGCAATTGGCCACATCAGATATTTAGGGGCTTTGTTACAAAAAATAAAGAAATTTAGGGCCTATACAAGGTTAGCCCACATCTCTCTTTCCTTCTCCCTCCCCCGTTACCTCTAGCCCTCCCTTGCCTTCTTTGGCCTCAGCTAATTGCATCCGATTGCTGCCCGATTTCGTCTGATTCCAACCCCTGATTTTTCACTACTCTTCACCCAAAACCCTGAGCTTATTCACCTGCCGCTATCACCTCTGGATACCTTTCCTGTTGCACAACATTCTGACGCATTCCAACCTCCATCCACCACCATCAGCCCTTCTAGTTGGCCGCCCTCGGTTCACCCAACACTGCATCATACGTCCTAGACATTGCCCCTCCGCTGTCCATGCAAAGCTGAAAGAGAAGAGAGGAAGGACGATTCGCATCCATCTCGGCTGCTTCCGGTTCACTAATTGCCTCCACTGCCACCGGTCAAACCTATTTCGCGATGCCGCCATTGAAGCCCGACCAACCATCTTCTTCTGTTTAGTCGTCCAGCCATCGAATTGAAGCTAAACCGCAACCCGACCCATCTCCCACCATTGACCCAGCAAAGCATTTGGGTAAATTGCATCTGTGGCCGAAATCGGGGGTTTGAATCAAATGTAATCGAGCAAAAATTAGACTCAATCAGCTGAGGCCGAAAAAGGCAAGGAAGGGCTAGACATTATGAGGGAATGATGAGGAAGAAGAGATGTGGGCTAATTCTGTATAGGTCCTAAATTTCTTCATTTTTTTTATAACATAGGCCCTAAATGTTTGTTGTGGCCGATTGAGGGCATCTATAACTAGAGATTCATTGTGCCACATGGGCAATTGCCCGAAGTTGACATGCCACGTGGCCATTTATGTTATTTTTAATGCTTTCCATCTTCCAAAGATCTAAAATGGAACAAAAAATTGAGATTGAGAATGTATTATGTGAAGATTTGAGGTTAGAGTCTAAAATAGGACAATAATAAAATGTTAGGGGCCACAGGTGCAATTTACCCATCATAAATACTTTGTTTTTCATCTTTACTTCTCCAATCTTTTTATCTAAATTAATTTTATTTGAATGATAATATTTCATATACATAAAAATCACTTGAATAAAATAATTAATTTTCTATGAATTTTTAACCTAGCCTAAAAGGGAAATTTTGATAAAAATAGTTATTTTTTACTAAATATATTTAAAAAATGCATCCTATGTTTTTAAAATTCTTGGATTTAAATTGGTGTATAATTTAATAAAAAATAAAGTATTTTTAACATATGTGTGAGAATAAAAAAAATTATCATTTTTCCTGATTAAAACCAAACTATATAGAAAGTGGGTTGAGCTGGTTCTGTATGAACGGATTTTTCTATCTTCTATAAAATTAAAAAAAAACTTGACCGAGTTATCCTATCTTTTGGAAAATGAAAACAAAAAAATGATGGAGTACTTGTCATTTTTAGACACTGAATGCTACAGAACGATAAAATAGTGGAAATGCATAGTCGCATATAGTAAGGCCTAAATGAAGCGAGCACGTGAGTATGTTCACAAACTCTAAGTAAAAATAGTAGGTTGGGTACGTAATTAGTCTCAATGAACAAATGTTGTAGTAAAGTGTGTAAATAGTTAATAACATTTAATTATTATTTTATTTTAGTTTTTAACATATTAAATGTTTTGCTTTAGTCCTAAACCTATTAAAATTATATATATTTCATTTTGATCTCTCACTAGATGAAATTAATTAACTAAAGTTAATTGTCTGATGCAAACTTTTAAAATTCTAATTTATATATTTATAACTGTCTCCTAGTGAATTTAAATAGTTTAGTAATTTTTTACAGTAAATAGATAATATAAATTAGAATTTTTTTTAATGATATAAGTTCAATTTATAGAGGAAAAAAATATAATTTAAATTTTTCATTAACTATAAAAAAAATTCTTATACATATTAAATTCATTGTATTTAGGAAAATTATAGAATAGTTTCAATTATAATCTAAAAAATTGTTATAAAACAAATACTTTAAGTTAATAAATTTCATACAATGTAAATCAAAATGAAACATTTTTAATATATTTAGGGCTAAAAAGAAATATTTTTTAATAGATTTAAAACTAAAGGAGAACGTTCAATAGGTTACAGACTAAAATGAAGTAAGATATAAAAGTTAGGAACCATTCAAACATTTTAATTCATATATTCTTAATGTAGCTCATGTTGTGCCCAAGTTGGACCAGAAACCATATTAGAAAGATAACAAGTGTGCTATTAATGGCTAGTTTAGATCTCATTAATTCCATTAATGGGTCAACCATTTTTTGCCACTCAACAACAGAACAACTGTGGCTGGGAAACCAAAACGATGATTGTATTGGGCAAAATTATGCTCTAAGATGTGTGTTTGGCCCATGTAAAGCTCTTGTTTGATGCGTCCCAGTGAGTTAGAGGCAATGAAGCTGCTGCGTACTTCCTCCGCCCATCCTATCAGCCACCTATTGCTCTTGACCTAGTTCCCCATAACCCAATCACCATTGGATACTTCTGGCCTAGCAACATATGGTAGTATTCAAGCTCAAAATCCCCCTTTTTTAACCTTTGTTATTCGCCATCACCGTTGTGGATTGAGAAATTGTGAAAGATTATCTTGAATCCTCATCAAATCGAAGAAGAACTACAATAATTACCTTAGGTAACAGATGCCCAACCCACAAAATGCTATTTGGCTCACGACAATTCTTCACCCACCTCAAGACCAAGAGAAATATAAACAATCAGAACTGGACTCACCTCATTGAAAAGTTAATAAATGTAGTTATGGAAAAACGGATCTAAAGAACACGGTGGCCTCCAGATAGTTAAGGGTAATTTGTCAAAGCTTTGTGGAAAAGCAGAGATCATGAACCAAGACCAACAACGGCCGATATTGTGTAAAAAGGTGGGACTGAATTGAGAGAAGTAGATTGAATCTTTTCAAAAAGGAAAATTGGCATGGAGGTGTAACTCTGCCCAACTACATTCTCATTTTCGCTTCCCATGCTTCTACCATTCTCTGACGGGCCCAAAAATATTAACCCACTAATCAAACATATGTGTGGTGCTGGCATTTGTTATTTGTTATTGCAGTGATTTCACTGATATATTTGATATTGACTGGTTCTTTTCATTTCTTAGAAAAAAAATGTTAAGATCACAAAAAAAACCTTCCCTTAAAGGATGAAAATTCTTGGAAACCAATTCACATGCGTGCTCCAAGGAGGTGTTGAACTATTAGGATCATTTCGTGTTAAATCGGTTTTTACATTTCCAAACCCGAACTGAATCATTATCATGTGCAGATCTTATACCCGCATAAACCTGCAGACTTGTCGATCACAGTGGTCCAGAGAGTGAGATGAACACCATTAATACATTTAGCAATTTCTATTTTCAGCTTGATTGTAGACATTATTGATGGTACGATCTACGAGGAGGCCCAGGAAGGCTGATCTGAAACTGACACTGGCGGTACAAAATTTAACAAGGACAAGGAGGGTGAAACGGCCGGCCAATAATTGGTAGGTGAGTGAGGGACCACGAGTCTCTCGTGGCGACCCCTCGCTGCCACTTTCCCGTCCCTCAGTTTCTCTCCTCACATTCATAACGCCCTCCCACTCGCTGCCAAGTAAATCATACTTAGAGTTTCCAATTTGTATACCAATTAAGATTTTATATTTTTAAAAAATTAAATTAAATTTTAAAATATTTTTATAAAATTCAGGTACTTTTATTATTTTTTATTTTTATTTGGTTTGAAATGGAAAAAACATACATAAAAAATTAACTAGCTTCTAGAAAAATTTTGTTTAAGTGATTATTAACTGAATAGAGTATAATTTTTAAATGACATTAGTTCCAAAAGATCAGAAAAATAAAAAAAATTGAATTATATTTAATGGGAAAGGTACGAAGTTCATTCGTTTTTTTTGTTTGTTTTTGGAATTTGTGGAATGAAAAGTTTTAATTTTTAAAAGTTTAATAATAGCATTAGTGAAACTATCACGTGAAGTATTACTCCTCCGGAACCGAATTTCAATTTTTTTACCATAAATTAACTTAAATTTATATATATTATTATTGTTCCAAAAAAAATTTATAAATTATATTTAAAAATTATAATTCTTATCATTTCTTTTTTTTTTAATTGGCAAATAATCATATAAATAAATTCTAATCAAATTTAAGTTAAAAAACAAAAAATGAGTAAAAAATCTAGGACGAAGTAGGAAATATTATGGATGTTCATGGTGCATGTTTAACTGGATTCACCATAAACACAAACCACACTGCATAAGTAATTGGGTTACATAATATAAAATAAAACCTTACCATTTATCACAAACTCCGATTGAAACCCAAACTGCATAGCAGTTTAGTATAGTTTGGTTTAACCGGTTTATCTTTTTTTATCCTGTGAAACAATTTAAGCTACTTCACAACACTTGTCTTAATGTTAATACGTTGTTCTGAAAACTAAATAGTTGTATAAAATATTAACAATTTTGAACTTTACAACATCATAAGCACAAAATAGACTTTTCATTACAAAATATAAAGATAGTGTATGGAGTCTAAAGCTCCTGTCACACAAGATTGTCAAAGCTTATGCTTGATTAGAGTGCAAAATTACTTCAAAATATTTCAGCTTCTTATACGTAAATGATCTCGACTTCACCTGTATGAAACCATTTAAGTGTGAGTTGCAAAGCATTTAAAATGAATTAAAATTATGAACAATAAATTCCTAAATATGATAACATGTTTACATAGAAAAAAAATATGCAGTGACACCAATAACAAGTGATATCTGAGTTATCTTGAAAAATTTTGTAAAGTTGTTGAATAATAAATTACAAATTAAATGTATCATTATGTGTATATTATACAATATACTACCACATATACAAAAAGAAAATATTTTACCTGATTCAATTTGTTCAAGCTCATCAATTCTTTTCCCAACCTCAAACAGAAGTTTCTATAAAATTATTAAGGATGCGGTTCGATCTGAATTTATGTGGTTTCAAATTTAAAACCCAAACCATACCATATATGCATTAGTTTTAAACTACACCATAACCTTCATAAACCTGTGTAACCAGCAGATTAATTTGATTTGGTCTATACAATTTTGCGAGTGCAGCATGTTAGATAAACACCTATGAGAAGTATCACTTAGAAAAGAAGTTATTAACGTAACCCACCTTACGTCAGTTTGTAGGTTTCTTGTCAATGCATCTTCTTCTATAAAAACAACAAATACATAGTGTATGGTAAAATTCATTTTCTTAGAATTACAAAAAAAAAAAGGTGAGACCGCGGGAAGAAAATTATGGATCTCCATTTCATTTGCCATAAAAACAAATTGAAAAAAGATCAAATACTAGTATTATTAGTAGAGGAGTAAATAACACCTATAATCCCTATCATTTTATTATTATATTATTTTAAACCCTATCCTACATTTTTTATCTAATCTCTTAAAATTATATCATTTTGAACATTTAATGGATCAAACAATTAATGTGGACGAAAAAGGCAATCTCGACACACCAGCGTGCGCGATGACGTGGAGAGGATAAATATAATAAAATAAAAATAATCAACTTCATCGTTGGCTTTAAACTAATCCCTCGTTTCTCCGTTGAGGACGAGGACGACGACTGTGATGGCACCAGCAGTAGATCATCGATACGAACAGCAGTATCGCCACCAGCACCAGAACCCAATCCGCAGCTCTCTTCCACCGTTTTCAACTCACTCGTCCGGCCCCCCTCCTCGACTTAGCCCGCTTCAACTCACCCACCCCTCTCTGTTTCCTCTCTTTCTCCCCCTTCCCCTTCTCGCGCTAAGCCAAGCCAAGCCTTTGTGTATTAGCTGCCGGTTAGGCGGCGAGTAGTGTGGGGGAGGACAAACGCCAGTTGGGCGACGACTGGTGTAGGAGAGGATGAACTCGGAGCTGGAAGTGGACGAACTCAGACGAAATCTCGCCGGAGATGAAGACAAAGGGCATTGTTGGAGGTGGTGAATCGACGGAGGGGAGGTGGCAAATTGATAGAGGGGATTTAGGGCAAATCGACGGAGGGGATTTAGGACGATTCGAAGAAGGGGAGGTGGCGGATTGACGGAGCGGCAGATGAGAGGAGGAGGGGAGGCCAAGCCCAGAGCAGCTTCGAATCTTAGGGCTGAGGCCGTAGCTGCTGCCGTGGAAGTCTCCTTACAACGAAGGCAAAAGAGGCGGCTGGGGAGGGAGGAGGAAGGAAAGGTCTGGGTGGAGGACAGAGTGGACGCCAGAGATGTGGCCGGGCTTTATGTTTTTGTTTTTCCATTTTCCTTTCATTTTTTATTTTTTTTTATTTTTTTTATTTTTATTCTTTTCCGCATCATCACCATCATCAAAGCAAATTGCACCCGTTGTAGTGTTATAGTAGTGTTTCTGTCTATATTAGCAGTTTCCATTAACAAATATTTAAAAACGGTATGCCTTTAAGAAATTAGAGATATTTTACGTAAAATACTACTCCTTCTGTCTCATAAAATTTGTTCTCTTTTATAATGCATGTAAATTAAATTTTTTTTATTTTTTAATGTACTTATCTACTTTTTAATGAGCCCTACGTACTTTCACTTTTTAATTTTCTCAACTTTCTCTCTTTTTAATAAATGATATATATATATATAAAAAATAAAAAAATTACCTTATTTAAAAAGATAAAAAAAAAATAATTACTTTGAAATTATAAAAAAAAAAATAGAGTTTGACTATTATGAAACAGAGAAAGTATAAAATAAGATAAAAAAAATATTAGGAGTTACCGGTGCAATTTATTTATCAGCATCAGCATGGATATACGAAAGATGGTTGCCTCTTGAGGAACAGAAATCGAAAAAGGCAGTTGCAAGTGGGGCCAACCAGTAGCGCGGCGTCGCGCTTATAAAACCAATGCCGGGACGTCGAGGCTTGGAAACGCGAGTGTGTGTGTGATGCAGCAGAGAGGAAGAGTTGGGAACCGTAGATCGATCCAGTACCTTTTCGCGCTGTCGCCTCGCCTCGCCGTTGAGGGTGTCTAGCTCACCATTCTCACACCAGACTAAAAAAACTCGCTCCCTCACTCGAATCAATCTCTCCTCGGCATTGGTTTCTTCTCCTCTGCGATCCAACTATGGCTGCTGCTTTCGGTGAGATTCTCTCGTATCCATCAGTTCATGATCAAAACCTGCTGTTAATGGAGATTAGTATTTGACGAGAAAAATGGCAGGAGAAGAGCGTGACGTTCAGAAGAGCTACTGGATGGAGCATTCCTCCGATTTGACGGTGGAGGCGATGATGCTTGATTCCAAAGCTTCTGATCTTGACAAGGAAGAACGTCCCGAAGTAATTCATTATATATATGCATACTTGCTTGATCAATGCTATTCCGTTTCATTTTTGTCTGTTCAGCTCGTTGTGTTCTAATTAGTCGTCTTGACTCTGTTACAAGAAATGCTCGGCGATCGATTCCCTGTTTTAATACGTTCACGTTTGCAATCTTTGGCTGCAGGTTCTTTCTCTGCTTCCATCCTATGAGGGGAAATCGGTCTTGGAACTTGGAGCTGGCATCGGACGGTTCACCGGTGAATTAGCTAAGAAAGCAGGCTATGTTATAGCCCTGGACTTCATTGAAAATGTCGTTAAAAGGGTGACCACGAAACTCCGTTTAATGTTCTAGTTAGTGATGCTATATAAGTAAATCCGGCTGGCTGGCTGGGTGGCTGTTTCCGTGTGGGTTGTCTCTTGTCTGAGGCTTTATCACTCCCTCTGCAGAATGAAAGCATCAATGGACATTACAAGAATGTCAAATTCATGTGTGCTGATGTGGCCTCTGCAGACCTCAACTTCCCTGATGCTTCACTAGACTTGATTTTCT
This sequence comes from Aquilaria sinensis, assembly GCA_005392925.1. NCBI lineage: Eukaryota > Viridiplantae > Streptophyta > Magnoliopsida > Malvales > Thymelaeaceae > Aquilaria > Aquilaria sinensis. The sequence continues at coordinate 64,501 of SMDT01003319.1, forward strand.
CAAACTGGCTGCTCATGTATCTTTCAGATAAAGAGGTACACTGGCTAGAATATCAGATATCTCACCTTTTCCTATGGCGAACCAATATTACACTAGCTACAACCAATATTTCCTGTTCCAATGCTTAACTATGCTGATAATTCCTTCCCTTTTCCTGGGAAAATGATAATTACAATCAGCTGTTACTGTGCCCAAGTAGCTGTAGCTAGCAATTGCAACTTGCAACTATCTGTTCAACAGCTTCTGACAATGGAGCCTTACTTCTAGACTTCATACTTTCTTGGAAAATGAATGAAGTCTGAGACGTCTTCCATACAATTCAGGTCGAAAACTTGGCCGAAAGGATGATGCAATGGCTAAAGATCGGTGGATTCGTTTTCTTCAGGGAGTCTTGTTTCCATCAATCTGGGGACAGCATGCGGAAAAGCAACCCAACCCATTATCGTGAGCCCAGATTTTACACAAAGGTCCTTCTTCGTTCTTCTTAGATCATGATTTGCTTAAAGTGACTGAATATGGAGACGACGTCTCATTATATACAATGCACTTGACATTGTGTACTGCAGCTCTTTAAGGAATGCCATGCTAAGGATGACTCTGGGAATTCGTTCGAACTCTCTTTAGTTGGCAACAAGTGCATTGGTGCTTATGTGAAGAACAAAAAGAATCGGAATCAGGTCAGAGAAATGTCCCTATCCTTTTTCCTTTTTCCTTTGTTTTTTTTTCCAGAATATGAGTAACAGGGAAGCATCTCATTCATTTTGCTTTCATAATCCAGATTTGCTGGTTATGGCAAAAAGTATGTTCCGATGATGATAAGGGATTTCAGCGCTTCTTGGATAATGTTCAATACAAGTCTAGTGGCATTCTGCGTTATGAACGTGTATTTGGCCAAGGATTTGTGAGCACAGGAGGAATTGGTAACCTCATGAATTCAAATCTGATATTTTTTCCCTTCTACCATTCGTTAACAAACCTTAGAAGGAAAGGTTGAAGCTTCACACAGGATGAATACTGCTTATGATTTTCTCCTGTGGATAGTTTCAATCTCAATTATTGTTCAGAACCGGCTAACATGTGGGAGCAAACAGAAAATTCAAACATAAGCAAGATTCTCATGCATCCCACTAAAGCAGCTACTTTATATTGTTTAGAAGTTTTGAGATGATATACAACAGTTCTTTCAATTCACATTTCTCGAGTTCTTTTTACTTATGTTTTTCTTTTTGGTGGTTTTCTGGGCAGAAACAACAAAAGAATTTGTGGCAAAGATGGATCTTAAGCCAGGCCTAAAGGTGCTGGATGTTGGCTGTGGCATTGGTGGAGGTGACTTTTACATGGCAGAGGAGTTTGATGTCCACGTTTTGGGCGTTGATCTCTCCATAAATATGATTTCTTTTGCCCTTGAACGTGCAATTGGACTCAAATGTTCAGTGGAATTTGAAGTGGCTGACTGCACAAAGAAAACTTATCCCGAGAATTCATTTGATGTGATCTATAGCCGCGACACCATACTGCATATCCAAGTAAGACGCCTCTTAATTGTACCTGTAGATTGAAGCTCATTTGAACCTGTAACAAAATTTGAAGCACATCATCAGTCTATTGGATTTCTGAGCAGAAACTTTGTCTTTTGTTTCCAGGACAAACCTGCATTGTTCAAATCTTTCTACAAGTGGCTTAAGCCTGGGGGTAAGATACTGATTACTGATTACTGCAGAAGTGCTGAAACTCCCTCACCAGAATTTGCAGCCTATATTAAGCAAAGAGGATATGATCTCCATGACGTGAAAGCATATGGCCAGGTATATCAAATTTTTATTAATTTTAATTTGTGGTTAATTCCTCTTCCCTTCCCCCCATTTCTCTGTCGTAGGTTCTTCATATACAAGCATTTAATTCAATTCTCTGTTGCAGATGCTTACAGATGCCGGTTATGATGGGGTCACTGCAGAGGATCGGACTCATCAGGTACAGAAAACGAGTTCTTTACCTTGAATAATTCCAGACCAGAATGTGAAAAAATTCTGCTGAGAATCCAACCTGAAATGAAATGTGTGCTTGTCATGGGGCGCAGTTCATTCAAATTCTGCAGCGTGAACTGAATGCTGTTGAGAAGGACAAGGATGCATTCATCCGCGACTTCTCAGAGGTTCATCTCTCATTTAATTTCTATATGCAATTAGTACATGGTTGTGTCCTGTCCCCATTTTCTACCCTTCTGACAATGTTTGGCTCCATTATTCAGGAGGATTATAATGAAATAGTTGGGGGATGGAAGGCGAAGTTAGCCAGAAGCTTATCCGGTGAACAGAGATGGGGCCTTTTCTTTGGCCGCAAGAAGTGATTCCCTCGCTCAACCATCTATGTTTGTTTTGGCTGGATTTGAGCAGTGACTTCATTTTCCCTTTGCTCAGTAGCCTGATCTTGTTATCTGTATTACCTTCTATATTCGATTCAATAAGATCATTCCCCCAGTCCATGCAGGCTGCATATAAAATACCGCTCTCGAGCTCATGAGTAGTTCGAGTTACTTGGTCTGAGCACAAACTCCAAATTAATTACCAGTGGACGAAAGTATAATGTTAATAGTAAAATTTAAAATCATCAATTATAGAACAACTAACAAGTTCATACTGAATAAGAATATATTATAACAGTTAAATGTAGAAATTAAAACTTTAGAAGATAGTACAGGTATAATTTATTTAAATTAGTGATAATTAAAAAATTGTAGAATTTGGACATCGAACTAGGAATCCGTGATAGAGATGTCAATGGGCCGGGTTCGAGTAGGGTTGATCAATTCTAGAACTCATCCCGTGATACAATTCATGCAACAAGAATGCTACCCACAACCCACATCGGGTAGGGTTTTCTAAACCCGTATCCTACCCCTGCATTAGCAAGTAGGATGGGGGTTCTCGACCCACAAACCTGCTATACTATTACATATGAGATTAAGAAAAATATATATCAGATTAAGAGAAATCTAACATGTAAATTACGATAAATTTCTCATATAACAACAATAAATATGTTCGAACAAAACAAAAAACAATAAATAACTATGTCCAAACAACAATTAATTCTAGTAATAAAATCCCCATTAATACCAACTAGTCAAATATAAATAAATTGTGAACTGCGCCTGTTAAGCCATTTCACATTTGTTTATGGCGTATGTTAGTGGTTTTAATGAATATAATACGTACACACACACACACACACACTGACATAAATAATATACACCATTTAGTGGGGCGGGTTGTTAGCTAAACTCGCATCTTACCCGCACCCAACGGGTTCTATTACAAAAAAAATCCGGATCTGCTTTGAATCCGTTTAATTGGAAAAAAAAACCCTATCTATTGGATAGGGTAGGGTCAGGTATCCACAGGGTAGAGTTCCAATTGACATCCCTAATCCTCAAATCCTCCTGTTCTAAAACCCTCGAGTGTTTCCTCATCATCTGGTTGGTCTCCCCATTCTCCAGGCTATATAAAAATTAATGTTGATATGGCTACCTCCTCTTCACTTCACCAGAGTTCAATTAAGATTGCAATTCGTGATGCTAAAGCTCTCCTTACCCATATTTCTTTACTTTCCTTTGATAGGTGGTGTGATCATCCAGACCTCGTGGAAGCCTTGGCCCTCTTCCATGGTTTGTGGGAAGCAAAGTCAAGAGAGTTCCAGCAAGTGGTGGTGGAATCCGTTGCAATTGCATTGATCAATGAGTTGCAATTTCATAGACCATCATTTCATCCCTATGATGCCTTGCTTGATGACATTAAAAGTTTAGATTCTCATTCTTTTGTTCATATTTCCCGCAGTCAAAACTTTGCTGGCCATTCTGTTGCCCATTTGAGATTATCAGTTGTAGGCCATTTTTGTTGGCCCTATGTTGTATTGGTTGTGGTTGGCTTCCGCAATTTCAACTTAATTTAAGTTTGAATTTACCTTAAAAAAATTGTATAACTTAAACCACTAAAATTAAAAACTATCATTAAATAGCTTCTTCAAAACTCTAACATTAATCACTAATGCTAATGACAAACAATGCCTTAGAATCAGTTATAAGTTATAGTAGAGGCAGAGCTAGAATTTGAGGTTAGGGGAACCGGACTTAGGACATTGTCATATAAAATTTATATACGAATAACTTTATTTAAATTACACAAAAAATATATTAAAATTATCAATTTGAGTCTTTATGATTAAAAATGTTAAGATATACTTGCTAATCTTAATATCCATAACCATGTAGTAATTTGGAGCATCAGCTCCATATTATATTACGAGTTTATCTGTCAGTTAGAAATAATTAATATTTAAGTAAATATTATAGTATAGAAAAATTAAAAGCTAAATATACTTTATGAAATTTAAGTTGTGGTCACCTTTCTTTCATCAAGTAGAAATAGGATCAAGAAATTAAAAAGTAATTCATGAAGAAAAATTAGAGAAGCTGTAAACAATTGCAACTTTCAACTTGTAAAAAGTTGTTATGGCAGATTGGTAGTCAGGTGGTGGCTGTAATTATCGGGTATGAGTCACAATTTAGTCATAAAGATTTTAACATGGGAAAGGCAAAATTGAGAGAGAAAGACATCAGTGTTTAAGGATAAATTTTTTAAAATATATTTTTAAGTTCTTTTGATACACATGGTATATGAAAAATGTTAAAACTAGATTTGTTTTTTTACTCTTTTTACTACTATTTATGTTGTTATATGTGTGTGTGTGTGTGCTCGCACACACACGCGCCCATACCTATATTATTTTTAAATTACTTCATAAAATATACATTATATATATAAGTATAAAAAATATTAGCGGTAAGACACCCCTGCCCCTCCATGTCTCCACCCTTGAGTAACACTTCTTCCATCTCATAAAGAATAAAACATTTCTTTGGCCATGAAGGTTAAGATGTATGTAATTTATAATGTTTTTTTTCTATTTTTAACCATGAAACTAAAATTAATTTTTTTTAAGTTTTATGTAATGGTAGTTTAAATGATAATTAAAAAAATATTTTTTAAGTTTTGTGTAGTGAGAGTTTAAATGAAGACTAAAAAAATATTTTTTTTTATTGATTTTTATGTAGTGAGAGTTTAAATGAAGGTAGTAAAGTAAATTGGAAGTTAAAAATTTTTCAAAAAAGAACATGTTTCAATCTTTTTAGGGTAGCTAAAAAAAAAGTTTTATCCTTTTTAGGATGGAGGAGAAATACATATTTGGGACTATTTAACAACATGCATTGAACCCACATAGGAAACAAGGCCCCCCATGTCCCTTGATATTTGGGATTATTTATGGTGTTTTAATGTTACTAAATCTCTAGTTAAATTGACAATGCAAATTTGGATTTTCACTAAGTAGTCCTTCTTACGTGAGCCTGGTACACGACGTGCACCAGGACACGCGGAATAGCGATTATATATTTATATATTGTTTGCATAATTACGAAAGGCAGTAGTAAGTATAGTTGGCATGGAGAACATATGATAGTGGATTGTGTGATGGGTTCAATTCATCATTCTCACATTTTTCTTTTTCTTCGTTCTTTACCCAACCTTTTACCTTTGATTCATTTTTTAAGGATTCCCACATTCTCCTTTTTCTTCTTTCTTTTCCCAGTTTTTTAATCTTTTTTCATTATTTTTTTTGAATTATTCCCATTTTTAAAATTTTATTTTTATGGTTTTTTCCTTTTCTTTTTCATTTTATGTATCATTCTCTTCTCTTTCATATTTCACCTTTATCTAGCTTTCCCCCCTAATTTTTATTCAATTTAGTAACAACTATTTTTTTATCAATTCATAGTTATTTTTTTGTTCTTTTATTATTAGCTATTTCTTCTTGTACACATTGCTATTTGTTCTTTTTATTTATAGATCAACAAAATTCAAGCAAACAACTACTCTAAAAGAACATATGCATAATTTGAAAAGAACATATATATATAAAAAAAATATGCAAATGAAGAAAGGAACATATAAAAGTAAAAAAAAAAAAAACATGTGCCTGTGAAGAAAAGAACAAGTATGTTAAGAAATATTTATTCAGAACAAATTTACATATATACGTGAATATAACACTCATGCATAAATGAACATATGGGTAGAAAAAAATGAACATATGCAAATAGAGCAAAGAACATATACGTAGTTACATAAACTGCAGTGAAAAGAACAAATACATATATATATAAAAAAACATGTATATATAAAGAAAAGAACATATGACTTTAAAGAAACAAGACATACCTTTAGAAACATATATATAGAACAAATATTAAAACACACATGTACAAAGAAAAAAAAATTTTGCATGTAAAGAAAAAAACATATATCTACACAGACCAAATATAAAGACACATTATGAACATACACATATATACAAATTAACATGTACATATAAAGGAAAGAACATATACATTCAAAAATATCTATTCATAACAAATTTGCATGTATATGTACATATATATACACATATGTATAAAAGAACATATTCAAATAAAGCAAAGAACATAAACATAGTTACATGAACTACAAAGAAAGGAACATACACGTATGTATAAAAAAACATATTTATATGAAAAAAAAAACATATGCCTACAAAGAAAATAACATATATATTTAGAAATATATATACATAACAAATATTAAAATACACATGTACAAAGGAACATATGCATTTAAAGAAATGAATATATGAATATATAGAAAAGAACAATACTTTCACATATATTTATGCAGATAAAATATCAAAACACATTATGAACATATATACATATATAAACGAACACATATACTTGTAAAGAAAAGAAAAAAAAAAAGAAAAAAAAAAGTAGAAAATAAAAAAGGGTAAAATACACCGGGGGGTCACCTGGCTTATTTTTTTTGTCCTAAATGGATATCTTACCTTCAAATTGTCCTACCGAGGTATCTTACTTCTTATCGTGTGTCCTGTCTAACTACTTTCCGTTAATTTCAGAGTTATGTCTAACGGAAATTGCTTACGTGGCATTAAAAACATTAAAATAAATCATAAAATAATACTTATGGTCCTTAATTTTTTTTTATCAACAATTCTAAACCCTAACATTCTAAATCCCTCGTGCGATCTCTAGTTCCTCTGCTTGATCGCCGCCGCCGCCACCACTCACTTCTCACTCATCACTGCCACTGCCACCGCCACCGCTCGCTCCTTTCTCCCACCAATATGACGAAGCGACCCGAATCCCCTAACCTCCTCTCCACCACTGCCACCCAAAAACTACCAGCTTAGCCACTATCACCGACCACCCTCCAGTTGCCAGCCAGACCTCCCTCAAGTCCTTGACCGCCCTTCAGCTGCCAATCGTAATGCTACAAAATCCTCCATGACCGCGACTACGCTTCAAGCCTTCAGCCGATCGCCCCCGCTACAAAATCCTCCCTAACCACGATGGCCCTTCAACCTTTTAGCCCAACGCCCTCCATAACTGCCACAAAATCCTTCAGCTCTTCAACCCTTCAGCCATCAGCCATCAGCCCTTCAACTGAAACCCAAGGAACCTCGACTATGACGGTTATCTTTGCCTTTTCGTAATGGCCATTGTTGCTAGCCAGTGGGTGGGTTTTGTTCGTCTTTGAATGGGCAACAATATTCCTATGGTTTAGGAAACCAATTTTTCCTTTTTTGGAATGAATTGAAGTTGAGAATTTTTTGGTTTTTGGAACTGTTCAAGAAAAGTGTACTTGATTCGATTGACTTGAGGGCTTTATGTGCAAAATTGACTTGATCCTAGTATGTTATGGAGCTTGGCAGTGGACTTAAGCCAACCCATAATGGCCAGCGAGAGACGATGCAATTTCTAGGTGATGGTCAGAGAGCAAAATGAGGTGGTAATGAAGAGCAGCAGAGTCAAGAATAAGGAGAGGGATGAAAAAGATCATGACAAAAGTTTAAGGTTAGATTTAAAATGTTAGGGTTTAGAATTATTGATAAAAAAAATTAAAGGACCATAAATGTTATTTTATGATTTATTTTAATGTTTTTAATGCCACATAAGCAATTTCCATTAGACATAATTTTGAAATTAACGGAAAGTAGTTAGACAGAACATGTGATAAAAGGTAAGGTACATCGATAGGACAATTTGAAGGTAAGATACCCGTTTAGGAAAAAAAAATAAGCTATGTGGCCCCCGGTGGATTTTACCCATAAAAAAATAACATGAAAAAATGAAAGAAAGGAAAAATATAAATAACAAGGAAAAAGATTGAAAAATATAATAAAAAAATGAAAAAGAGAACAAAAATAAATACCGAAGAAGCAAAAACTTGTTAAGAAGAAAGAAACAAAAAAAACCAAAGGTAGGTTGAAAAAAATGATAAAAACTTGAAGAGATGACAAAAAAATGAAAGGAAAAAAAAAAAAGAAGGAAACACGGAAGCTACGAAGACTCAAACCCATGCTTACTAATCTCCAGGCTTCCCACATCAGCAAGTTCATCATTCTGTTGAACACAGAGATTTTCTAAACACTGCAAAAATTATATAAGTTCGCTTCTGTCTTCTGGCTTACATGTACGCCGGACGTACACAAAAATTTCGCTTCATTAAAAGTGTAAAAATAGGTTATAGAGGTTCACCACCATCCACTTGGAGCATATGCTCCAACTTAATAAACATTATTGTTAACATCTTCTATGCCTTGCGGATTATAGTTTAAAATAATTGTAAAATATTTGTAATTTTGAAAAGATATAAAATCCGAGATTTGTGAAGAAATATAATGACCAAAACATAATTTCATACAAAACATTTTCTAATATACCTCCACCAAATAAAATCCTATTTCCACTCCCCATTATTCTATACATAGCGGCTACCATGATGTGTGTGTGTGTAGGGCTATAAACGAACCAAACGAACACGAACAAGCCCTGTCCGTGTTCGTTCATTTAGCATTTAACGAACACGAACACGAATAATAAACGAACACATTTTCCTTGTTCGTGTTCGTTCGTTTAGTTTCAGTATATGTTTGTGTTCGTTTGTTTATACGAGCTTAAACGAACACAAATGGACCATAAACGAACGAACACGTTCGTGAACATGAATGAAACTGTTCGCGAACAACATAAACGAACAAAAATAAAAACAATCAGTCTAAAGCATTCATGAACTACTTAAACGAAGGCAAATGATCACAGTCACTAATTTGGGTGCTAATCTGGTGTGTAGGGTGTACGTAGGGTAGGTAATAATAAACATATATGATAATAGGTTATAATAAATATACAATATACGATATATAAAATATATATAACAATAAATCTATAACTAGTACATAGATAAACAAACAAATGAACATAAACGAACGAGTAAATAAACGAACATAAACGAACACCAAGCGAATACTAACTGAACAGTTCACGAACCTAAATGAACGAACAAGACTTTGTTCGTGTTCGTTCATTTAACCAAACGAACATAAAAATCTGTTCTTGTTCGTTCGTTTAACTAATAAACGAACATAAACGAACTCCTGCCGAACCGTTCACGAACGGTTCACCGAACGTTCTGTTCGTTTATACCCCTATGTGTGTGTAGTATATTTATAAGTTTTATATGTATGTTTTGAGCCTTTATAAAAGATACAAAAATATATGTATGTTTCCAAATTTTATATGTATGCTTCTAGATTTTATGTAAAGAACACAAATGCAACATTTTTATATGTATGTTTCTATTTCCGAATTGTATGAAACTAAAATATAATTGTATGAAACTGGTTGTTATTGTATGAAACTATTTTTTTTTTTTTAGAAAATTATGATCCTAGCTTTTGCTTGAATTTGGATTTTTACTATATGAAACTTGGCTCCTTTTATATAAAACTAAGCTCCTTTTGTATGATGTTGAGGTCTTATTATATAAAGCTGAGTTACAATTATACGAGACTGTGTTCTTGATGTATTAAATTGGATTTCTATTTTATAAAATTGATATAATAACATACAAAACTAAATTACTATTGTAAAAAAGAAAAAAATATATTAAAATAACATATATGATAGTTACCATATTTAATTTTCTAAAAAAGGAGTTATGTGAAATAAAAAAGAAATGAATGAATGATACAAAACTCTTTTGCGCAAAGTCAGAAATGAAAAATGACTTTAATATTATTTTCATTTTTTTTGTTAAGATTATCTGCATCTAGAGCAGTTTTGTTTAAGTCTAAAGTTATATTTTGCCATTACTTGATATGTTGGTTTGTTAAACAAAATGTTCAAATAATATAAGAGAGAGAGAGAGAGAGATAGAATCGATGGAAGAAGGTGCTAGGATGAAGACGGTGGATTTGAACAAATAAAATGCAAAGAATTAAAGTGGTAATGATAATTACCAAAATTAGCCCTTAAGGAGATTTAATTAATGATAGTTAAAGCACAATCACTTGACTTATTCTAACTAATAGCAAATTTCCTTTTTATCTACAATTAATGAAAATATCACGGTAACTTAACTGGGTATACATCCACTTGGTGTGTTTCAGACTTTTCATAGGTTAAAACTTAAAGATAAGAAAGTTAATCTAATTTGGATGTGGGCACGCGTGCAAGGATGTCTTTATGTACTTATGTATGTTACAAATAGTTTGAAAGTATCAAAATGTTGAACAACCTTTTTTATCGTTATATTATACGCTATTTAAATTTTTTTTAATGAGATCCAAGTTTTTTGTTCCTTATCTAATTAGAGATTTAATAACATTAAAATATCAAAAATATACTACTATATAATAAGGAAATTAAAAAAGAAGGCAAGTGGCTTGTTAAGGCTTTAATTTTTGGGAATCTGACAATGTTAACAACTAAACTTAATGAATTTTAACTAGTATCGCCATAACTTTGTATTACTATTAAAAATGCTCTTAAATATAAATTTTGGGTTAATTAAGTTTCTCGCTCAACTTATAATAACATATATAACGACAACCTAAGAATTTAAAATCACTTATTAGTTATTATTTTTAATTGTAAAATAATAATTAATGTTATTTAATCACTTACATAGTTGGTAAGTTTTATACTAAAGTTTTGTGTTATTCTATTTAGAAAAAATATACTTTCTTACAAAGATAACCTTGCACATTGAGAGGCCATAGATAAATTAGCTATCAACCACGTGTATCCAAATTGGTGTCTGACATCGTCAAATGGTAATAGATCCATGTGGCTAACTTAATTATTCTATTCAAAAAGTTATAGGGGTTAAAAAATGTTCTAACTTGAAGTTTGCGGGCTTAAATGTTTCATCTGAAAAATAGAGTGATGTTTGAGAATTATGCCCTTACTCTTTCTTCATGATCATTTTTTTTCACATTCTTTTGCTTAATATAAACACATCTAATATTGCTTTTTAAGAAATCTGCCAATGATCTCTGCAAACTTTTTTTATTTTATTTTAAAAGGGTAAAAAATATTGAAAGCTCTGTGATTAAGAATTGATTTAGTCTGATAGAAAAAGTGCCGAGATAGAACATTGATATCAATAATTCACCATAATATCATTGCTTGGTCTAATTGTATGATAAAAAGTGTAAATATGTGAGATCATGAACAGATAAAAACTTAGTTTTCCTCTTAACCTACATACAAAAAGAGCTTATACATACAAAGTTGGTAGATATACAGGAACTTTCTCCCTCTGCAAACCTTTAACTGAGCAAGCGGAATGTGAGAGGTTCCCCTTAAAGCACCTCCCTCACATCCCCTTTGGACCTCACAACTACCGGTGAAGCTGAGAGGCTACCCCGCAGTTTTTGTTTACTCATGTCTTGAACTAACAAGATGTCCGCTTTATCTTCTCTTCTGCTCGTCGTGGTGGTTACATCAAGTGCAGATGACCCAAATATCTGTACCATTAAACTTCCACCTACAAGCAAATACAAATTGGTGCATGTAAGTTTTAGCTGTGGTTCATCATTCCCCTTCTTTAATGATAGAAAAACCACTAGAAGCCAGAAGTAAACATATTTCCATTGTTCTTCAATAGAAAACTGGCAAGTATCAAGATATTTAACATATTTCCATTGTTCTTCAATAGAAAACTGGCAAGTTTCAAGATATCTGAGTGAAACGAATGGGCTTTAGGGCCACAAAATGGAGCAAAATCATATCTTCTTTGTTCCTCGTAACAGAACACTGTTTCACAAGAGAGGGACACACCAAAGCAGAGAAGTGAAAGGACTTACTCAGGACAAGAGCGGCTCCAATCCATCCAACCACACCCCATCGTTCTCCAAGAAGAAACCATGCAAAGCCCGCTCCCCAAACTGCCTCCATTCCATATATGATAGCTGTTTCAATTGCCGAAACATTCCGCATGGCAGCGAACTGTTAAGGGGCAAAAGAACAACATGAGAAGGAGGGGAAAAAAATAGTTCATGAGGCAAAAATTAATTATAAATGAACTATGCTGAAAACGAGGTACATGCAGATGAGTGGCATACATTGACCAAGGAAAGATTTCTAGAGTGAGAATTAGAATACTAGGATGAAAACCAGGTGCATATCTAGTAATATCCACAAAGGATACGCAGGCTTTCTGGGAACAATCACCTTGAAAACTACATGGCGGGTGAGGAATCTTATAGAAGTGGACTGACACTTGGCAGAGGTATTTGCTTTTCTCCCGTACTACTGTTATCTGATTGTTAAATCATTAACACTTAAATGGCACACCCTAGACTCACTGCTCTTAAGGGACAAAAAAGATTACCTCTATCCATAAGCATACTCCAGTCGAGAATAGTCCGGTATACAGAGCAGGAATCCACGGGAAGGTAACCATCCAATTCCATGAGACTTCTGAGGGCCAAGATGAATGATCAGAATTCTGGAAGCCATCTAACCAGCCTCCTAACAGTACCCAGAAAGTGGAGAGCAGAGCAACAACACAAATCTGAATTAAATTGTAGATCATCATCATCATATTGAAAGAGTTGGGAGTTTGAAATAATTCCACAAAGACCACAAAGCCTTGTTGTAAGGAAGTCCATTGTCAATGCAACAAACCTCATATCCAAGAAGTGCCAAGAAATTCTCTTTCTTTGTGTTTCTAGAAATATGTTCGGTACGGAGCATGTGAATTCCAAAAAACAATGCGCTCAAAAGGTTTAGAAGATCTCCAAGCTGCAAAGAAAGAAACCAGATGTTAGATATTGTAAAAGAAGAAATAAGAAAACTATTGGAAACATAATATCAAGACAGCACGTTAGAGTACTTTTATTGGTAACAACTTGCATGTTTATGTTTCAACTTGCTTATGGCAGCAGAAAAAACGGTTGTTGCTTGAAGGATCATGTAATGCTTACAGCTGGCGGAGAACCACTGCATTCCAGCATAGCGACCCCAAGGGCAGACATCAGAACACCAAACCAAGTGCGGGCAGGTACTATGGATCCTAACATGCCATCAAGTAATGGTACCATGATAACCTGTTAAAGGATGAGGATCATAGAATTATGCATGAATTCTTTCTGGTATGTAAAAGCTAGATAAAGGAAAACTTACAGTAAAAAGAGAAATGAATGAGGCACGACCAGCATCAGAAGTGAGAAGCCCAACAGCCTCAAGAAAGTAGCCTAAACTAACCCAGCATCCCAACTCTATCCCTGCATTCCGTGTTTCTACATCATCTCGTGCCCGAACCACAAAGGGCAAGAATGGAATAGCTGACATGAGAAACCTCACAGCAGAAAATGCTGCCGGGTCCATTACAGTTTCAACTGCTTTTAAAGCAGGAATATCGCTTGCTGCAAAATTAAACAGTAGCTCAAACCCTTGGCATTTGACCTCGGGATGGTTTGTACATAGAACAAATCCAAACAAGGTACATAATGCAGCCAGTCTGCTGCGCATACTTCATGAATCTGAGTCTAAATAAAAGCAACACAAACACGGGTATTTGCCTACGAACCACGGAACCAGCTTTGGGAGCATTTTAAGTTAGCTCAAGACATCAACATCAAAGTTAGCATTTTAAGTTGCCTGAATTCCACCACAATTTTTTGCTACAAAACATGTTTAAGAATTGAATTGTTCTTCTTTTACAGTCAGCTAATGATTCTTAAAAGAGATATCATATTCTGAGACCAAAAGCCTGACACTGTAAACCACAAGAAATTAAGCATGACAACAAAGAGCTTCTTGCGAGCAATTAGAAATGGATAGGAATGCTCAATGAGATTCCATAGACGAGAAATTTAACAGAAACCGTACCATAAACAAAGGTGACAAGGTTGAGCAAGAGAATGCTCTTGATCTTCTTCGACCCAAACACAACCCTCCTCCACCGTGGCTGCTTTCTAGCCTCCAACTTCCTTTCAATCTTCTCCTCAGAGTTTTCATGTCTATTCTCCACAATTCTGCAAGACCCATTATCGTTTGCCACATTTTGCACATAGTTCTGTTTCTTTATGCCTCCAGAAACAGTCATGCCATGGAAATTGGAACCAGCAAGAGAGAAGAACAAGGATGAAAACTTTGGGGAAGTGGGTGACCGGTGCGATCCGAAGAGCAGGAAAATTGGGGTGTTTTTGAAATTGGCAAGGCGTGTTGAGACATAAGCGCCACGACTTTTCATTGACTTCCATGTTCTTGGTGATGGGCAAGCCATGCCTGGGCCTGAGCCTGAGCTTGAGCCTGCTAGGCCACATGCATACGAGCAGACAGTTTTCACCCAACTTTTCAGACTTCAGAGGTGGCCTGATGAGACCGGTCACCAGATTTTCAAGAGATTAGAGAATTTCTGGGACTGAATAATCGGCTGTGCTGAGGGGCAATTATATTAGATTATGATTATGTCAAGAGAAAGATAATCGAGATTTGAATTTTGAAGATTGAAAATTTCTGAGCCACAAATGTAATGGAAGAGAAAATTTAGCAACGCAGGATTTGATAGATATTTTTTGTGACCTCCAATAATCTGTGTCGCTCATGAGGGCAAATCGAAAGAAGTTTGCACGTGATAGACGTGTGAATTAAACGTTTTACTTTTGGCCACAATTTGTGCCTTCCACAGTGTTTTGTAAGCTATCAAGCCTTTCGCTCTAAATTGATTCCTGCATTAATTGGCCTCCCTGGATGTGCAATATTTTCACGCATTCTGGTTATATCTATATATGTTTTCAGCAGGAGTGAGATGAGATATATCGAGTTTAGTGTTGATGGGCATGACCAAGGATAAGTATAATATGGTTATATAACTTTACAGAGAGATCACAACCACTTAAATATCCTTGATCTGACTTGAAAATGATAAACGGGGTAGCGGGTGTGGAGATCCGATCCAACGGCACAAAATTGTCCGTCCGGTGAAAGATAAATCCTCCTAAGCAATTATATCAGGTGTTTCCACTATTGAGGTGGCAAGAAACAATAGACAAATGGCAAAATCTTCTAGCAAGCTGCTAGACGAAAGCCTGCCAGCCCTTACTTCCTAGGTCCATTTGTAATAGCCAGGGCAGGGCAAAGATTGCAATTAGACCACCTGTTGTTAATCTGCAGAAACCAAACACAAAGTACTTGCACGGGCTTCCTAATTAGTACTAATGGAAACATCTTTGATTTAGGCTTTTCTTGCCTTAGGGCATTTCCGTTAAGTATTGAACAACTGAGATGATAGGAGGTTATACCATGTGATAGTCGGGAATCAATCAGTTCCTTTGCATGGATTATGAACCAAGTAACAGTTTGAATTGGACAACAAGAAACAGAAGGAGTGTCTATCTAAGAGGAAATTTTCAATTTTGCCCCATCTATTTTCAAAAACATATACTTTACCCTCTGCTTCCTTTTTGTATCCGGCAACAATTTCTGAAACTCTAAATTAAACTGTTTGATAACCATATTTCAGTAATTTTATAATTTTTAATATTTTTTTATAGTTAACCGACCTTTAAAAAATACTGATATACATTTACAGGAAGAAAATTACATTTACAGAAATAAAAAATTGATAATCTAAAATTTCTATTAATTATAAAAAATATTAAAAAGACTAATGTTACTAGAAGATGACTATCGTACAGTTTAAATTATAATTTCAGAAGTTATTATCGGACGATATAAAAAAAATAGTGGGTAAAGTGTCAGTTTTAAAAAATAAAAGGGTCAAATTGCAGGCTAGGGTTAACCTTATGGGGCAATTGTAACTCCCCCCCCCCACACAGAGGAGTTTTCTTGATTAGAAGATATTTAATCATCAATTGTCATCTTATACTCCTATATTACTTATGTTTTCTTATCCTCTTCAAGCCAAATTTCGTACAACAATTGTATTTTTTCACATTATTTAAATATCTTTAATAGTTTCAGGGCTAGAACTTAATAGGTAAGAGACTAAGAACAATAACTAATTGTTAAAGAAAAGACAAATGCATTTTCAATTTAGGGAAGGCATTGTAAGCTAAAATATGTTACCTTTTTTTTGTTAATGTATCATAAAAAATAAAAAAATTAATTAATGATAGAAATACTCTCCAACAGTCCAACTAATTGGAATGACTTCACACCCCTATTTTTTGTTTCCTACCTTTTAATGAAAAGGTTTATTTTCAATTTAAATCTATAATCTTTTTTTTTTATTTTCGATTGCAATAAGCCATTTAAAGTATGAAGTTGGAAAGGTTTGAAACACAATTTCTCAGTTTTTTAATTTTGCTTCCAGTCCAAAACCCTGCTGAAACTTAAAAAATATATATATATACTTCTTCCATCCCACTTTCTTTGCAACATATTCTATTTTGGGTTGTCCTAATTTCTTTGCAACATTTCCTTCCACTACCGGAATGGTTGCGAGATCCGAGTGAAGCGAGGAATGGCAAGCTAAGAAATGAAAGAGATGCAAGAATCATAAGATATCAGACCGAAGTAAGGCAAATCGAGGCGAGATCAGAGAGACATGATAATCATACGAGATCGGAGGGAAGCCAGGCACGGTGAGCCAAGAAAGGAAAGAAACGCGAGAATCGTGCGAGATCGGACGAAGTGGGGCATAGCGAGGCGAGATCAAAGAGATGAGAATCATGTGAGATCAAAGCAAAAAGAGGCAAGGCGAGGCGAGATCGGAGAAAGGCGAGGTAAGGTGAGATCGGAGCAAGGCAAGGTGACGACGACAGTGAAGCAAGGAGCAATCAGACCATAATGAGGAATGGCAAAAGGCGGCAACGAGGAGAGGAATGGTGGCAAGAGAGGGAGGGGTGATAAGAGAACTGCGGTGTAGAAGGGATGGTGACAAAGAAAACGATGGAAAACATGGGCAAATTTGAGAATGCATTAGCTGCCTTAATCTGCGTGCAAAAGACAATGGTGCAAACAAAATTAGGCAAATGAAGTATATTTTACTATCTACACTTCCCATATAAATTGATCCAATATTTGAATGGGACACCAGTGGAAACAATTTTATTTCTTTACCATGTTTAATTAAATTTGAAAAGCAAAACTTGTAGTCGCCTCCTCCTCATCCTCTTAACTTGAAAAGTAAAACCAATTACGATTTCATAATTTTTCCCTCTATTTAACGTCTTTTCCCTATATCTACATTCACCACAGACACTTCAATGCTTCAATTCTGAATTTTTAACATCAAATAACATACAATTTTTTGGACATGCATTTATTTTCACACTCGGAAGGCCTAACCCCTTCATCAGTTGCTTTGATTCATGTAAATTTTCCTCTGGGACAAATTTTTTCAATAGCAACAACATGTCATTAAAACAGTTATCAGTCATATTATGTTAGCTTTTCTTATTCAACAATTGTGAAACTGCCAACAATTTCATATGTTTGTTACATCCCTCCCACAACAGTGTTGATGCATCCTTCAGTAACTTATAAAATTTTTGTGCATTTGAATTAGGCAACTAATTATTAATTTCTACAGAATGATGCGCAATACCATCATTGTTATCAGTACCCTTAACAATCGCTTCATCTTGGTTGTCATTATCGTATTCATCACTTTCCAGCCCATTATTATAATCAAAGCTCGGATTCATCAAATCAATGACAATATGATTATACCCAGATCTATTGTCACAAATAGTATTGCTATCAGACAATGTCCTTGATGATGATGGAGCATTTGCACTTTCTCCTACATGGAAATTATGATTTCGAGTATCATATCGTTCACCATGATAGTACCAAACATAATAGTTTTCCACAAATCCATATTGACATAAATGCATTTCAACTTCATTTTAATCTCGATAACATCTGTTTTGACATCGCCGACATGGACATTTAATTAGTTTATTTGAACTACTACACACTGTTTGTATAAAATTTTCTACATCATTTATAAAATCTAGATTTATATATTCATCCTTTATTATTCATTTGTACATCCATTGACGTCCATCTCGTGCCATTGCTCTAATTCCCTACAAAAGACAATATGTGTATCTTCATTTACAATATACATCGAACATTTAAGATAAATGTAAAACAAATATATACAATTAAAATCCTATAACCATAATTAACTTCTACATGCTATGTGAATGCCTTTTTATGCCTAATAAATTCCCACAGGGAATGGTCCTAACCTATTTAGAAATAAAAAAGTCTAAACAGTACTTATACATTTTAATTTATTTTAATATAGTTTGAAAAAATTTCAGCAGCATCCCAACTTAATTCCCTAGAATATCAAATTTTTCTTGAGACAAAAATCCCAATTTTAGCTTCTGACGAATAAAGTTAGGTATAACCAAAACTTTTCCACCATTAAGATAACTTATATAGTACTAAAAAGATTTTCTCATTTCTAAACTATCCAACCTGGACAATCAAGGATTCCCAACCAAAGAAATATTATATATATAAAATAACTACATACAATTGCAACTATTCTTCATACATATTATTTCTCAACAGGTGGGAATCATTGACAGGCATTCTATGGTTCACTATATGCATAACAATATTGAGTATATAAATAGAAAAACTAGTAGTTAAAACATAAGATTCAATTACATTACTTATTACCTCAATAGTGAGCTCTACACACGGTGACTTTGCCAAGGATCGCTTCACTGTTGGAGAGATTCATCGAAGATGTTGATAGAAGCTGAGAAACAAAAGTAAGGAAAAAGAACGGGAAATGAGAAAAGGAAGGGCAGGGGAAAATTTTAATCATAACTAGCAACTGATTGTGAACATATTAAAAAATGTGCAACTGATTAGTGACTAAAATTTAAATATAGCAACTGGCTAGCGACTGAAATTTGGCGACAAAATATTTTAGTTGCTAGTTAGTCGCTAGTTTAACTCTGGCCCATAGCTAGTGACTGACTAGTGACTGACACATTTAGTGATTGAATTTTAATTGCTAAACTCCAGCTCTCTTATAGTGGATGTGTGTTGAGTAAAGGGCCAGTTATTCATAATTCTATGAAAAGGTTAATCCTAATCACTTAAACCATAAGGAATGTTGTAGTATTGTCCTAATTATGATTTATTTATGCAGCTAAATGATCAATTAAAAGAGAAATACTCAAGTTACTATAAAGGGTATAAACAAAAAGATAAAAACTGAGAACGTAAGGACATTAAAGTTGGTGTTTACTTGCATTAACTATTTTAGGTAAGGGATTTTAAGTTCAAATTAAAATTGATGCATTATGAAATTTTTTACAATGCATTAATTAAGAAGTAAGAAGTAGACAAGAAGTGGCTTAAGGACTAAGTAATTAAATAGCCCTTAAGTATGTATACGGGTGCTTAGTATTCAAGATGTGCTTTGAGGCTTAGGATTACATTAGCTAAGCTACCAAGTTTGGCAAGAATTAGCCACCAAGTTTAAGAACTCCTGTATGGTGTGAGTTAGGGTAAATAAATGGAAAACCAAGCGTGCTAAGGTAAGAGTTAAGCTCTTATAAGAAATACTAGGTTGAGGATGGGTTTCCCGTCATAGAACCCATACTAGTAGCAATTAGTTAAAACCTTGGAATGTTTTAAGCTCACGTTAAGATGTGTATATATGTTATATACGCTGGGTCCTAAAGATTATCTTGTAGGCATTTGATTTCTTACTGAAAATTTATAATTCTTACCCCCTTTAAGTGTCACATTGTGTAAATACTAAAAGTGTGGGGCCTAACACCAACTAAAGGGTTGTTAAGTAATATTTTTTGTACTGATACGTAAAGTATCATTAATCTTTAATGATTCTAAGTTGTTAGTTAGTCATACTAATGTACTAACTCTGTTATTTAATATAGCATTGACAAATACAAACGAAGTGCACAAGGAAACTTAGATCTCTCATTTTCAGAGCTTCTATGCTCAGGTGGGAGCTATTTTGATAGTCTCAAACTTTGTACATGTTGGGTACTTGGGTACTAAGGAAATACCTTTAGTTTGGCTAGTGTGTATGGACTTTTTTAGTGTATATGTCTGTATATATACTATGGTTGCTTATAGATGTACATAAGTTAGGTTTTATGTGTAGATAAGTTGATGCTTGAAGTTTAAGTACACATGTTTATACAACTTTGGTACGTGTTTCAAGTGTTTTATGAATGCCATGAAAAGTATTTTAAAAGGTTTTATTTATTACTTTCTTCCAAATGCCGAAGATAAGCTTGCATTGATTCATGTCATAGGATAATCAACTAGTAGCATGTAAAGTTTTAAACAACGCAAGTATTAGCTTAGCCATTTGTAACTAAAAGTAAGATTACTCAATTCTGATTATCCTAAGATTCTGGGAACACCCTATATTAGGGCAAGCAAGATTCCCTCACAATAATTGATTTTGTTTTAATGCTTTTATTATTGTTATTATTATTGGTTTAATGATAATTTTGGTGTCAATAATATTTGGATATATACCATTTAAATATATATTAATTTCTAAAACTTAAGAAAATAAAAATAGAAACTCAATACAATGCAAGATATGTAAACTAGTTAGGAGTAATTTATTAGGTTTGGGTTCAAACGGGGTAGTTTGACAACGATTTCTTTTTTTTTTTTTCTTTTTTTTCTTTGACTTAAAGAAACTTCCTTCATTCATGCACTCACACAAGATCGGAGACAACCTTCTAAGTACTAAATTTTATTAACAAAATGTATTCACAACAAGATAAAAATAATACTAATAAATGTTAAAATGGTAAAAGTGATTAAGAATACCTTGATCATTGGAGGCTGTTGATACTGCTGAATTTATTTCCACCTCAGCATCATTCAAATTATTATTTATAATGCTAATAAGACATGTGGATAGTTTCTACTTGGCTAAATGCATGAAAAAGAAAAGGTCATCTTCAATGGCTTGACAAAACAATTCCAACTAATTTAATGAATCAATCAATCAAACAAACTTTTTCACATGTTGATTTAAACTATCAAATGTTTGAACTGATTCAATCACATTTGATAAATATAGATGCACATTAATTGAATGATGACACATTAAAATATGAGGATTATGAGTTCCAAGATTGTCATAATATAGTAAAAAGACCGAACACAAACATATTCAAATCACGTAACCACTAGAGGATAAGGGGATATCGGTCAGGCAGAATCAAACGCAACCTAAACTATACCTAATGGATTTGATTTTGAAGTAAAAATTAAGGACGGGTCACAGGTTAATTTCACTGTTAAAAAATTTATTGGTTTTTGAGTTGGCTGTAATTCTATGTGGAACCAAGATTGGTGGAACCGAAATGAAAATGAATATTTAAATATATTAAAGGATTAATAATATTACATATTTACCCATACATTAATTTATTTAAAACGATATCGTGGGGTATTTTTATAATTTAAAACATAAGGCTATCACCTCTTTAATGAATTCTGTAACTTAATATGTTACTCTTGTAAATTGTACTAATTAAATATGTATTTTGAACTTGAATGTAGTGGTGAATTGTGTTAAATATTTCTTAATATGTATTTTTTAATATTTTGTTGTCATAATAAACATGCAAACCCTACCTATTTCAGCTTGGTGTGGCTCTACTAAAACCCTAACCAAAATTGATTCATACTCACCTTGAGGATAATTAAATATGCTTTTTTTATTTGATTGAAATAGTAATATTGTTTGCCAATATTTTGTGGTTCTCACCAGTAACTGACATATTGTTTAAACAACCAATGGGCCATAAGGTATAAGTGACTCAACTTGTAAAACACCATGATTTCTAGGCCTTTGGCTTTTTGATATTTTGGGCTACTGAAATCACATCAAAATATGGCCCAACACATTACGGGGTTTTTTTTTTCTTTGCCAGGCCAGCAGCTTCAGAATTATATAGCGTTAGCATGCGTTGTTAGTGTTGTGCCCAAAAAGCTAATCATGAGATGATTGTATTTTTGCACATTAAGTCATTATATTTTATTAAGGTATTAATCCAGCAATTATGTTTGTTATTTTGTTTCTGCGTAACGTAATAAACATAATTGTAACCCTAGAATAATGATATTCTCAAACGTCCCTGGTCAAGTATTATTGTGGAGCGGGTTACAATAATACATAACGACTAGCATATGTGGAGATTTATATGAGATATGTAGTCTACATATGGGTACAAGTTGAAGAACTTGTGTACTGGACTGACCCACCATAAGAACACTACATGAATCGTTATATAAGTGTCATAAGTAATTTTCATAGTGATCATGGTATATGTAGTCCTTGGACCTAAGATCATCAAAGTTCCCTACATGTGAGTCACATACTTTAATATTTTTCTTTGTTGCTCGTAATTGAGTGGACTTGAATGAGATAATTGGGTATGTCACATATCATGCGGAGGGATTTGTATGATCAAGATGAGATTTGTCTTTCCTATGTAACACGAGTGATATCTTCGGGCCCCTTGATAGAGTGAGACTTAGAAAATGCATGGCTATGCTCGGATGAGTTGATATACGATATTAATGTCATCAGTTTAAGTTGATCTACTCAGTAATTAAGAAACCAAAGATTGGGCTATACATAAGTGACACATTTCATGCCTCGTGCTTAGTCTTGATATCTTGGACAATGGGACAATGACATATATCGATGATGATCATAAAGGTTTAGTCGAATCACTGACAAATCTTGTCACTTGGGTACCAATGACGTGTTGCTAAACTCCGCTCATTGCTTATGATTATAAATGTGATTTTTTATCATTGCCAACGTGGTAAGAGCCTATTGGGTTGTACACATAAAGCTATTTGGATCATTATAGTGCATGAGCTAATTATTTGGGTTTATGGTTTCACAATAATTTCGTATTAATAATGGGCCCAAAAGTTGAGCCATTATTAAGCCCGAAATTGAAGCCTAATTGGATTAGGGCTTTAAAACCCATTAGGCCTGGAAGTTGAGTCTCACTATAAATACAACTTTTAGTGAGAAATTCGCAGCTTCTTATCCTAGCCTACCGAAAAGACAGCTGCACTCTTCTCTTGCAATTCATTGGAGGACGCAAGCTAGCACTGCGAACGCAAGAGAAACGCATCTACCAGGATGTGGTGGAAGCGTGGTGATCCTGAGAGGCTCGTGTGGATACCATAGAGAGCTTGAACACATCAATTGTTCATGTTTTGTGATTCGACTCTACAGTTGAGTGAGAGATCTCAACAAAAAATTAGGTATGAAAATTTTTGACCACCCGGTTTACCCCGTTTCACTTAGATCCTGGAGGGTTTTGGTTAAATTCTATTGCGCTGTTTAGCTCCCGAAACCTAACATGCATATATGTACGGTTTGTGTCCTTTCATTTTGGAAACTTATATTTTGTCCTTTGAAGCTATACCGTCACTAACACATATACTTTGACCCTTAAAGCTATACCTTCACTAACACCTGTAAAAAAAATTGTTTTACATTAGATAAAGGAAAGTTTAATTAAACCATTAATGATTATTAGATTATTTTGACATATATAAAAAAATTTAAATTAGAATTTGAGAAATTAATATCAACAACTAAAAATGCTAGAGAAAATTTTTCACATGCAAAGATAAAGTGTAGGTTAGAGAAAATGAATCAAATTACATTTTTAACCAAACCTCAGAGACTTCTTAAGGTTTACCCTAACTTGTATTTTGGAATGTCAAAAAATACCCTACTCGGCCTTACCCTACCAGAACCCGACTACCCAAATTTAAACCCGACCCTACTTACAAAGCCATGGGAAGGATATGGATTTAACGTATCCTACTTGACCTTACCCGCACCCCTCATAAATTAATATATTTATATTTAAATTTTTATTTTATTTCAAAAATAAAAGTATGATTTAACATAGATTATGTTATATTACTTTAGTTTATAAATTTTCAAGTATTAATTAATTATGAATATACACATTCTTTAAAATATATATATAAATATATAAAAAGAAAATTAAAAAAATTAAGTATATGCTTTAAAATAGGTTGGTAAATAGTACCCGTCTACCTGTGGGATGTGTGCTGCCTAAACTCAATTATTTATAGAGCATTTGGTGTTAACTACACTCAGCCTAAATCCCGCTCATTGACATCTCTACTGTATTGCATGAAAGTCATTGTTCTGCATGCTGCATAGCATTTGCACAACTTTTTGAGGTGGTGATAAAAGAAACCTGAGAATGTCCACCATGGTGTACTTACACCACTAACAGTAAAATTAACGGTGTTAGATAGTTATTATTAAAGTATGAGAAGTTACCATTTTAAATAAACATATGTAATTATGAGATAGATATGGTAGTTATTATTAAGGGAGGGAGTTGCCAATTTAGATGATTTCTATAATCATGGAATAAATAATTTTTAAAAGTTTAATTGTTTTTGTAGAGAAAAAAATTCCCATTTTCACACAAAAATGCTAGTATCTTTATACTTTAGTGCGCACTATATATGAAATTGGTGTCATATATTGGCTGATGTAATGTTTAGAATTGTTTTTTTTTATGTCTATAATTATTATTATGATGTCTAGCACCGCTTTGCTGATATATACTTATGTTACATTGATGTATAAATTAGTTAGTGTAGTGTACAATGCTACTATCTCGATGTCTAGTACTGCTATTATAATGTCTAAAACTGTTGTACTAATATCTAGTAATACTTTCATGGTATCTAATTATATAATATTAGTGTATAAATTTATTACTCTAATGTCTAAGACTACTGTTCTGGTGTATGTGACTGCTTTCTTGATGTCTAATTATGTTATATTAATGTATAAATGTATCAGTCTAGTGTCTAAGACTAAAATGGTGTGATTATCTTCTTATTAATTTTAAATTCAAAATATCATGATTACCGAAAAATATGAAATCAATTATGCTTCATTTTCTAATTAAAGCATCATTTTCCTTAGCTTGTAAAATAAAAAAAAATGAGAGAATGGAAGAAAGAAGGGAGGAGAGAACAAAGAAAAAAAGAATTATTTAATCAAGCTAACATTTTAATAGTAAGAATAAATTTTTTACAAAAATATTTTTAGAAAAAATTATAATTATTTTTTAATTAAATGTGAAATTAAAAAAAATAGATTTTTATATTTAAAAAAAAAAAAAAAAGAGCAAACGGACGTTACGCGTTCCGTCCCTGGCGTACGTCCGCCAGGGCGGACGCGAGAAGTGCCCGTGATAAAATGCTGTCATCGGTCTGATTTGTCACGTGTTACTAAATACGGAATTCTGTTTAGAATTTATTCTCTTTAAATGGCTATAAATTGGTTGGTGTATGTAATTAATATAGTAAGTGTTTCAACACTTTAACTCTTGTATAGCTTCGAAAATAATTTTTTATTGAGGCATAAGATATGTGATAATATAAAATGTTTGCAGAATAATACAAATATAAAAACAATTTCTTGAGGAAAATAATGCAATCTATTCACACGAGTCACAAATTTGTAAAATACATTTCTCGGTTAACTGTAGTCATGAACCATAAATGGCGATTAGCCTTGCCCCGTTAGATTAAGGTATCCCGTGGTTACATTAAAAAAAATGAAACACCATAACAACACAATTTATGACGTGTGCACATATAATTTTATATTAGAATAAAATTCATTTAGATCCTCTTATTTTAAGGGCCAATTCGTTTGAGTTAAAGTCAACTAAATTTTTTTAATTTTTATATTTTTTTTATTTGAAATCAATTTTATTTGAAAACCAATGTTATGTAGATACAATAATCAATTTGAAAGTAAATTTTTAGAACGTTGTTAAATTTTTATAAATTTTTAAGGCTTGAAACTAGAAAAATTCATAAAAATTTAGTAAGATTATAAAAATTGTATTTTCAATTGATTATTGTAACTACATAATATTGGCTTTTAATGAAAATTAGTTTCAAGTAAAAAAGATGTAAAAATAAAAATAAGTCATTTTGTAGTCAATTGATCAAAGTTAAAACGAATTGGATGTAAATGTTATCCTAAAGCGATTCCTTTACTGACATTGTGTTATCATAAAGTCCCTTAACTTTAAAAATGCATCTTAAAGTAGTCATTTTCTATTAACTTGGACAGAAGTTGATGATGTAGCAACTTGGACATTGACGTGACAATCCCAAATATCACATGACATCATTTTCATAACAACAAAGGATCATAGTGAATGAAAAAGTAACTTCAAGTTAAAATTAATACAAACACATAAATTAAAATACTTAAAACATTAATTAGTCTTAATTTATCTTCTTCCCCAATTCATCTTTGGTAAAAACGTAAAGCTATCACCTCTCTCCCCCTTGCTTTTCTAGTCTCAATTTTTCAAAATAATCTTTTTAAGTCGTATGAATTATAGAAAATTTTCCTTTGTTTTTTTGACCCAGTTCACCATTTCTTCTTCAAATTCTCCTCATGCGTATGATTCCTGGAGAGGGAACCGAATCAGGTTGGGATAAATATCAAAGTTGGAAGCAATTCTTGAAATTGGGAATTGAAATTTGAAATAACTCCTTCCGGGCTCGAGATTTGTCTGGAGATTGAAGAGTTCTTTACATGCCCAACTGGGCTCTGTGTTTGGCAGCCAAGAAATCCCCTCTTCTCCAATTTCGGTTTACCTAACCATTAACGCAGGAAAAACAAGCCAAAATAAAGCATCACTTATTCTGGCAAGAAATGCCCCTGTAGCTCGCTCTCTTCACTCCAATCGCTGGTCGAAATACACCCCTTGCTTCTGCCAACGAACGCCTCTGAAGTTGTACGATTGCGAACCCAAACAACGGGGCTTCGGTTTCACAATCATCAGAGAATTGGCCACGGCGCTCGCAATGCCAGCCCCACTCCATCGAGCGTCATTCCCGCGTATGTTTGCTGGAGGCTATCGGCTGGATGTTGCGTTGAACGGCGACGAGAATCAAAGGAGACAGAATAGTAGGTGATACGGCGGTGGAGAGGGCGGCCCACGGGTGGTGGCGTGGAGGATGACATGGGGGACAAAATCGAATCGTCCCCAAATCACTATTATAAAAGATTTCTTCACAATTGAGGGCGGAGAGGCTAGAGGAGAGGGACATAAAGGGAGAAAGGAAGGAGTTGAGGAGGGAAGGGTGGTCGGCCAAAATCTCATGAAACCCGAAATCAGGTAGTAGGGGTAAGCATGGGTCGAGTTGGTTCGGTTTTATGGTGGAACTGAATCAACCCAAAATGGTCTCGGTTCCAAAATTTTTCTACTCAACCCAGAACTGAGAATCAAACAGAACCAGAACTATGGTTCTGGGTTTCTCAGTTCTGGTTCTCAGGTTTTTCGGTTTATACCATATACCTATAACAACACCAAAATTCAATAAATCTACATCCATAATCAGTTTTATGACATATTCAACATAATATACAATTAAATTAATATTTAAATATACCTACTTAGATACATTCAAAATAGTGTAAAATGTTGTTCTTATAAAAATGGTTCAAAAGAGTTACTTGTGGGGTATTTTTATCTCAACTAGTTTACTTCATTCCAGTAATTCCAATATTAGTATAACATTCAATATAGAAAACTGAGCCTTTAAGACCATATTCTTCAGTATTAAAACCTAAAATATGTCGATGTCATAAATTTTTAATTTTGCATGACTCAAATGAAAAAAATATCATAATTGTGTCGTAAGGAGTAATCTGGAATAAAAGATCGAAAGTAAAATGACTTAGGAGTGGTGGGTCTATGAAGCAAAGTAATTTAAGTGAATATGAAGAAATTTCGTAAATGATCCCACAACTTCCATATTATTTCAATTTGGAACATTAGTTTAAGAGTTTAATATAAAAATACAAAATAACCATCATAATACTTCAAAGAAATATGTGTGTGTATGTGTGTATAGATATATTAGTAATACTATATTTTTTATTATATATATATATATCGGGTTCGGTTTCACCTTGGGTTGGTTTCATATGGAACCAGAACCAACCCAAAAACCGTCGGTTCTCCTATATGTAGAATCAACCTGAGAACCATGATCAATTTTTACCCAACCCAACCCAATGGGGGTGGTTCGGTTTCGGTTTCGGTTTCAGGTTTACCCAACCCATGCTCACCCCTATCAGACAGTATCAAAGAAAAGAGAGTGAACTTTCAGCTAATATATGTTTTAAATCTCTAAAATTATGTGTTTGTGTCAGTTTTAGCCTGAGACTTTTTATTCTTTCAATATAGCATTGTTGTTATGAAAAAGGATGTCATATGGCATTTTGGACTGCCACATAGACTCAAAAGATGTCACATAATCAAGTTCTTTTAGAAATAATGGAAAAACTAATGGAAATGACTGCTTTAGGATGCACTTTTAGAATTAAAAAACTTTATGATGACACCATGTCATTAAAAAGATCACTTTAAGGCAACATTTAAAATAAGGAGACCGCGAATGAAGTTTACTCTTTTATATTGTTTTGTTAAAATTTTAAAATAGAGGGTACAGGATACATAATATCTGCTTTAGCCTCAGCCTAAATCCACTAGTTGATTATTAAACAGGGAGCCCCTGATTGGCCATAAAAGGTATTAGTATATATGAAGTTAATAAGGCAACCGTTTTATCGATAATCGCTTTATTTTTAAATGAATTTGTACATTAAAATATAATTTAAAATCATTTATAATAAGGGGAGAGACCCCATAACCATATTAATGGTCTTTTCATATATTTCTCGTTGGCTACAACGATGGTCAAGGCAGCGAATTAGGCAATGTTAAATATTCAACCAAAACCAAATAACAAGAAGTAGAAAGGAATCATCATCATATAAAGTGTTTGGTAACCCTTTAATTCAGCGGTACGTGCAAGATTTTTGTTCACATTACAAGCAAGAAAAGCTATAACGAATGGCAGGACGTTGAAATATGGAGGAGGAAGAGGGGATATAAAGGGGAAAAGAGTTGGGGGGCAGAGAATCTGAGTACATAAATGGGATTGCATTTGTGTGGGGAGGAGAGAAGAGGGGCAGTTTGGATATAGAAGGGACTGAAAAGCACTGGAGATAGAGAAGAGCAGAAGAAGCGGCAGCCAGCATTAATGAAGAGAAGAGGAGGAGGAGGGGCTACAGCTTATGATAAACCTCATCATCCTCGTCACGTCGCTTTTGCTTTGCTTCTCCCAACACCTTCTCCCAGAATTCCACGCCTCTGTATCTTTCTCAAGACCCTCTTTTTCTCTCCTTTCTTTTTCCTCTTTGTCCCCAACTTTAACCTCTTCCCTACCTAATTACTCCCATCCCATCATATACATCTACACTTTCTATTCCCCTTACATTTCTACCTTTTTTGTCAATTTTTTTATTCGTTTGTTTGTTTTACTTTTCGAATCCCCTTCGTTTGTTGTCAATTCATCAACATCTACCACCATTGCCGGTTTAAACAAAATCCATATGACAGGACTTGGATCTTCTTCCCTGCCTGATCATCAAATTACAGTATCACCCACTATTCATACGACAATATTAATATCGAATACGCTACAAATTTTTGTCACTCAAAGGCGTTGTTTGGTGTTAACATTAGTTATTAATTTCAGAGTCTTAAAAAATCTATTTAATAATAATTTTTAGTTTTTAATTTTAGTGGCTTGATCTTTTTTATTAATAAATTATATAAAACTTTAGCATTGAATATAAAAGTTGTTTCAAAACAGGACCAAAGTACTCTTGCTATGTAACTCATTCTAATCAATATTTAATGCCGAATCTATATACATGTTATATTAGTGCTGTTTTATGTTTTTATCCTTCTTTAGGAGCTTGTGTTGCTCTGGATTTTAACGCCGTATATAAAAACTATATATATATATAAGGCAGCCTTGTATTTCGGTTGGTGTGGTAGAATTCTGGTTTTGTCGTTCCTTCCCTTTTCAGTTTGGTTTTTACTGTTTCATTTGGCTAAAATTACTTTTGGTCGCTTGAACTATATTGACTCATTTAAAAGAGTCCATGTAATTTGGCATGGTCAGACCCGGTCCCCCAACTATGCACCATGGAGCATTTTGCCCCTTTGACCGGTTGTCCATTACTTGACTCCAATAAAAAAGATAAATGCTTCTCAATTTCTCTCTTTTGTAGCATATACTTTACTATCAACACTCCAAGCTTTGTACCCAATTCATCAACTTCATCCCCAATTGTGACCTCACCAAAGCCACTCCTAAATTGCCCACCTCCTTGTTAACGCTAAATCCCCGTTGCCTCAAGTTCATTGCTGCCGAGAATGTTACCAACAAACGCTGCATTGAGCGTGCTGGAGGCTTTGTGTTCCTCGTTGGAACCTAGGTTTTGTCCATCCAGAATCCTCTCCCATTTTTTGATTTGATGAGATGGGTCAAGAATATGAAGTAGAGCATCAACATCAATAAGCTCGGAGAGGTGTAGGTTCATGAGATTAAGGCCGATAAGGGAGCATGTGGTTTCAACGAAACAATGAAAATGGCTAGAAAGGGACAAACGATTAGGTGAAAAGAGGTCAGAATGGGTCAAATGGCTGGGTTGTCTTGGGAGGGAAGAGTCCACCTTGTCAATTGGAGAGGAAGCACGACGATGGTTGGAGAATGAAGGGCAGGTGAAGATTGAGTGGGAGTGGAAGACGATGGATGTGGTGATGACCGAGTGGAAGAAGGTGGACAACGCAACCAATGGTGGACTGAAATCATTGACAAAGATGGGGGAGATTTGGAGAGCGAAGGTGGGGACAGGGTTAGGGATGGTGGTGAGGAAGCACGCAAGATGCAACGGAGGTGATGGTGCCGGGGAATAAATGTAGGTTTAGGTTTAGGTTTATTATTATTAAGTGTTTGAAGTTACATATTTTTGTGATTTAGTGGCTAAGATTTTAAGCGTTTCAATCAAGTCACTAAACTAGTAAAAATCTAAGGGTCTTATCATCAATTTGACCGAGTTATTGAGTCAAAGGATTAAAATGCTCCACGGTTCATAATTGGGGGACCGGGTTTGACCACACTAAACTATAGGGACTCTTTTGAACGAGTCAATATAGTTCAAAGGATCAAAAGGATTTTGGCCTTTTCATTTACCGGTGCCAATGTAAGTGTGTGTTCATGTTGGCACCAATAAGACTTTCCCTTTAGGGTTGGTGGGCTGAGATTTTTTTGAAAAACTTTTTAGTGGTTACTTTTATATATAGCAATTATTCACTTAAATTGTGCACCAATTAAAACTTCATACTTTATAATAAGCTCAAAATGTCCCTTTAACTTTTTTTCCTTTTTTCAAAACTAATAATTCTTAATTAATTTTTCATTTTTTAAGCATTGTTAGAAAAAAAATCATAATAATTTAGCTACTTTCTAGTAAAAAGAAATTGATTCAAATGTAGACCACTAAACTTAAATAAAAGATGAACAAATTTCTTTTGTTTTTTTTCTTTTTTGTTTTAACCATGTTAACTAAAGTTCAAGTTTTATCCATGTACAAAAACACACACACACGTATGCATAATATCAATTCCACACTAGAATAGAATGTTGAGAAAAATAAAACATAAAGACATGAGACAGTTAGACATAAAATAGAAGTCTAATATGGATTTGGTTACAGGCTTGGTTTTTGCCGAGGTTATGGTTACGGTACCTTCACAAATCATACATACCAAACTAACACAACAGATGAGCTAGCTAGCAGCCGTTAAATTCAATGTGATTGATCTTGGAAGTTCTCAATTAAACCGGCCATCCAAGACGTCTTTTCTCGCTTTTCTTTTCACCCAAAAGATGCCGCACTTGCCTTGCCGTCATCCTTCCCATCATTCTTGCCGCCACCATCAAACCCAGATTTTTAACTTCCTAATCATCCTAATTGCTACGCCAACTTCATCAATATCATCGTATTATTTACACCGTTGATTGCTAATTTAAGCAAACACGTCTTGAGTTCAACACTTTAATTTACTGATTACTGATTAGTTCATTATCATTAGAGTTGCAAATTTCAAATTTTTACAGCCATCCTTGATTTCCGGAGCATACTACGTATAGAATAAAGCCAAAAACGGAGAATGGGAAAATTACCAACCAAACAATTGTACATAGAATAATATTTTTTTGGGGGGGTGGGGGGAGGGTTATTTTATAAAAACAATATAATGGGAGAAACATGAACCTGAAAATTTTCTTAGAATCATAAGGGAAATAAGTAAGACAATTCAAAACTTTCCACCTTTTCTATTTTTTCTTTCAAAAAAATAGATAAGGAACCCATAAAAAAATGTGGGACTTCATTCTGCTGTGAATGAAAAGATCATCATGCTAGAAAAAAAAAAAAAGGAAGGGTAAATCAGTCAAAAGGGGGATAAAAAGGGAAGGGTAAAATCCCTGTAACAATAAATGCAAAATGGCCAAAAAGGTCATTAAACTTTCTTATTCTGTCCCAAAGGATCAAGGAGATCTCATTCTTGCCATCTACTTATTCCGCACACAGTAGACCACTGTGACTAAAGTATAGTGTGGCTTTGCTATAGTAGCTCCTTGAGTTAAAACAAAGGCCTTTCCCATACCCGCCATCATCGAACTCTCCTTTTAGGGGGTTTGTGGGGATGAAGGTGAAGACTATATACCAGGCACAATTAAAAAATCAGTTCCGTAGATGGATGCGGAGAGACTTTGGGGGCATACAGGACAAAATCGTCAGAGCTTAATGGCCTTTCAATTACTGCGCTTCGCACTTGACCGTTTGACGTTCGGCAGAGCTTTAGCAGCCCAGCCAAAGCTTGGCAACAGTTCTCTTATTTTTCAAGAGACAAGAGAAAAAAAGGTTATCTTTTTCTTGTAATGATCAGCGCTATCAAAATCTATGCCATTTATAAACCATACCTATCACCCCCTCTCACACCTAGTAGGGGCGTCCATTTTCTTAAACCCCCCTCCCCTGCCATGCCATTTCCTTGCATGCTTCGTTTCCCATGATCTTTCTGGGCCATCTATCTCTCCAAAATCTTCCATTTCCTATACCCATCTGTTTTCTTCGATCGAATCTCTTTGAAAAGCCAAGACCCATTCGTCAAAATCCATAAAGTTTTCAGCTTTGTTTGAGAAATTTCTCTGATTTTTCTGAGAAAATGTGGATGCTGGGTTACGACGATGGAGGAGAGTTTAACCTTCCTGCAGATTCCTTTAACAGGAAGCTTCGGCCTCTCATTCCTCGCACAAACCACCAACCTCCTTGTCTCAGCCGCTTCAGCGGGACGGAATTATTTTCACTCAACAATCATTTTTGTACGCTTCCCCCTGTTCGCTTTATCTGGCCAGTTTTGTTTTGGTTGGTTTTAATGCTTTTGCCCTTACACATCCGTTTCATGCTCTTCTGGTAGCGCCAGCGGGTGATCAAAGCAAGAGAACCGACTTCAACTTGCAGCAGCCGGTCATGATGAGCTCCCGGTGGAACCCTACACCAGAGCAGTTGAGGACGCTAGAGGAACTCTACCGCCGGGGCACTCGGACGCCGTCGGCGGACCAGATTCAGCATATCACGGCGCAGCTCCGGCGGTATGGGAAGATTGAAGGGAAGAACGTGTTCTATTGGTTTCAGAACCACAAGGCACGTGAGCGCCTGAAACGGCGCCGGCAGATGGAGTCGGCTGCCGACGAGCATCACCGAGATGCCGAAATCTTGGAGAGGAAAGATTGCGGTAAGGATTGAGCGGAAAATTACTGACTTGAAAGTTGAAACATATATTCTTCGACATGAAATAGAGCTGAAGGTTATTTGTATGGCAGTACTCGTCTCGTTAACGCTTGTGTTCAGAAGATGTTAGATAATATGTTTCTTTGTGAACGACTTTAGGTTACCATACCAAATAAAATGATTTTTCTTGTGTTTCTCTTTTTGTCTGTAGGAGCAAATAGGACAACAGATGAAGCTGAACAGACCAAGAACTGGGCGCTCCCCACAAGCATCATCAGCAATCATGCAGAGGTGTTATTCTCATGCTCCTCTTCTCTGTTGATCTCAAACTTTTTCAACTTTTAAAATTACACGCGGTTAACTCCTGTTACAGTCAACAAGCTCATCATAAGCTTATCAACTCGCTGATTAACTAATCAGTGTTGATGATGCACATAATTAGTTGCTCATGAATCATGGCCATATTGGGGAAGCAGAGTTTTTGTTGTTATGGGAAGGTACAAAGAAAGTTTTGGTAGTTGGGAAGTGAAAAGGATTTAATTAAAAAGCTGGATTTACCTCCTTTCTGTCGGGGCTGCTGTTATGAAATGAAAGTAACAGGCCTCTCTCTTTGGTTCCTGTGCTCATTACACACTCATGGCATTCGGGCTATAACTTCATTGATTAATGGGCACGCTTTAAAAATTGTTATGGAATTTGGCCACCCTGACAGCTTTTTTATGGAAAGACCTCACGAGCCCTAGTTGAGTTCCCAGTACAATGTTGACCCTCGTATTGGTATACCAATTGATTGCGGTTAAAGACAGTCTGTCAAAAGTCAAGTTAATAGAATATGAATGGAAAATGGTTCATCATGGTATGCTACAGACTTCTCATATATATGTAGTGATTTGATCTTCCAGGAATTGGTTCCAATACAAGCTGCAGCAAAAGGGACAGTTGCAGGGGGTAGGGCAGGTCAGGGATGGATCCAATTCGAGAGAGCGGAATTGAATGATTTGCAGCAGGAGAGGAGCTTCGTGGAGAGGAATGCCACGTGGCAGAAGATGCAGCTGCCTTCATCCACGGCAACGACAAGAGCAAGAGTGGACCACAGCCAACACATCCCAGCTCATGAAGGAGGACCCAACATCTTCCTATCTGGCCCCAACAAGAATGGGACTGGCTGTTCTTTTAGCCACGTTATAGACCTAAGAAATGTCCGAGGGAAAGGAGGAGGAGGAGAAGATGGCTGCAGGGAATCTCAAACCCTTGAGCTGTTTCCTCTCGGCGGCAATGGCAGAGATGACTGCCGTGGCCATGAGAAAGCAGCGGAGACAGCCTCCGGCATGAACATGGACAACAGCCTTGCTACTTCATGCCAGTATTTTGAGTTCCTTCCTCTGAAGAATTGAAACAGGACATGGAACATTATTTAGTTATAAATGGGTAGAGAGAATTATAAGTATTTCTTATAATGCAGGAACTAATACAACTACGGTCGTGAAGTGAATTAACTTGTTGCGTAATGGAAATGTTCTTGCGTTGATGTTATATAGTAGAAGAAGCGAGGTGGTCTGGTATTAGCTAGCTATAGCTAAATGTTTGTTGATAGGGACAAAAAAAAACCAAGTTTGGCAAATCAAGGTGTGATGATGAGCCCAATGAAAATGAGAGAGAATGTTGGTTTATTGCCCTGGGGATTTGAAAATGTTGTGAATTGATTACTAGATGTGACATTTGGAAACAACCGTGTCGAAATTGACAATGTATTTGAGAGATCTTTTCAATAATAAACAGGGGCTGGCCAAATAACCCAGTTCTGGTGAAGATGAGACAAAAATAAGTAGAGTGCATTTTTTTTTTATTTAGGTTGGCCCAAGTAGGCTCTGCTATGTCCATCAGAAATATATAGCATGTTCAAATTTGGATCATTTCTTCCAATGGCTATTCTGATCCTTCCCGTACTTTTCTTCTAATAGTGTAGTTAGGCCTATAATTAAATGAAAGAGTTTTTGCTGTTCATACGCAAATAAATAATGGTGGAACCGGAAATTTTGGCTTCAACAAACTAGCATGTTGGATTTTGGTGCATGTAATGTGGTTAATTAATTATAACTAGCTAGCTCCTGCTCTACCAATTTAAAGATATATGTCTTTAAATTTATTGGTGGTTAATTTAAAATTTCTGGTCTCTTTCTGTTTAGGATGTCTGACTATGGCAGCATAAATTTTTTGTACTTGTCCTAAAGAGCAAAGAGGAGACACAAGAGTAACCTGATATTGTTCCAGACATGGAGATTTAGAGAGAGGAGAGAGATGAGATTGATAGTTACTTAATTTGTTTCTTCTCCCTTTTGATGCCAAGCTGTTTTTCTTTTTCTCGCCATGCAAAAATATAAATATAATGCTGTTGCCTTGTAACCAGGGATGAGGCCCTGTCTCCCTTAAAACTGTGCAAAAAGTAGCTAGGTCTAAGATAGGCTCTAAAAACCTGGTCAAAATTCATCCTTTTTCATGTTAAGGCAAAAGTGAGGTGAGATGCACCTTTCTCAATGACCACCTTATTTCAGTGAAACCCCACCCCAAATTTTTATATTTATCATACGACCTTTCCAGCTAGCCCCTAGTACATTACATATCCAACAGAACAGACTACTCTGGCCCTGATCATCCTCTTGTTTGTTGCCTCTGAACTCTATTGTCTCATTGAGTTGTCTGTCTTCCCTCCTACCCTGCTTGCTACATGCAAAATGCTGGTCATTAATTTAATTAGGTCAACTATGGGGTAGTAATAGTACATGTTAATTTAGTGCAGATTGAGAGGTGTAGATTACTGGCTAGAGATGGAATGAGGGAGGAGGGGTGAAAATTGGTGGGAGAGAGGGAAAATGGTGGAGGGCAGGCCTGGGTAGAAATTGACAAGTCCTAAGGGCTGCTGAGGAGGACCACAAGTAGTGAGTCAGTGGCATAAGAGTTTTTTACCAATTTTTTGCATCTCTTTTTTGTCCTCTGCCCTGCGATCCCTTCTCAGTTCTCATTCATTCCTCCTCATGATCATGTGATCTCCCTTCCTTTATCATGAGGTCATCATGCATCTACATCAAATTACTCCCTCCCGCCTGCTTTTCCCTGACACCTCTTTCCCCTTCTTTCTTCTTTTCTTTTCAAAACAAAAACTGCCGGTTCTGTACAGGCCAGTGGTTACATGGAGCTCAGCTTATGAAGTGTCAATTGCATCCACCTATGATACGAGTGTACCAGACTGACACATATCAAATTGGAAAAACA
The DNA here is from genome assembly GCA_005392925.1 of Aquilaria sinensis. Taxonomy (NCBI): domain Eukaryota; kingdom Viridiplantae; phylum Streptophyta; class Magnoliopsida; order Malvales; family Thymelaeaceae; genus Aquilaria; species Aquilaria sinensis. Next base: position 101,946 of record SMDT01003319.1, read on the forward strand.
AGAGAGATGTGTATTTAGACAGGATTGCCATTTTCTTTCTCTATTTATCTTAAGTAGGTCTTGTTTGTTTGATTTTCGTTTTCCTTCTCTCATATAAGCCTACTTAAATCTGTACAAGACCAATCAAAAAAGTCCTATTTTGAGTGTCTTATAACATGTTTAAGAGCCATGGGAGCTTAAAGATGATTCCAAACTGACCAGTTTCATCTTGCATATTTATCATCGTATCACTACTGTGAACTTAATGAGTTCTTGCACCTAGATATTCCAAAACAAATCTACTAATTCTCTTGTAAAATAAAAATCTAACTTTTCATTTTTTTTCTTTCTTTAATATCGTACAATAAAATTAAAAAACAAAACAAAACAATACTTTTGGACAAGAGTTGTGTAATCGTATAGTGCTGCAGATGCAATAAGATGCTCGACACTGTTTCCAGGTTTGCTTTTGTTATACCAACCTATTGGAAGTATGCAGCCAAAGCTGCCAAACAGTTTAGTGTATTGAAAAATAAACATAAAATTGAATATGTTGGTTAACATCCCGTAGCAATAGTGGATGAATTATAAGATCTTAAAAGTATCAAATGAAACTATAACAAAGGCCATGAAAAGAAAAACCATGATAAAGAAGGCGAATAGATTATTTCGTCGAGAAAAACACAACTGCGGAATGGAAAGGCCCATTAAAACAAAGGTTTTATACTCGGCCAGCCAGGAATCACCCAATATACTATTATAGAGGACGAAAGAATTAGGGCTTAGCCCAAACAACTAAAACCGTCTGGGAACTAGGAACAACGGCATGAATTCTTGCCTTCTGGTTCTCCTTCCATCAACCTGAAAGGCCATCCCATTTCCATGGTCAAATCAATGGCACATCATCATTTTTTACCCCAACAACTGACTGACTTTTTTATTTATCAGTACCTGAAGCCCCTCTTTCCTCCTCCAATGCCGCAACTTTCTCGAGTGACATTTCTTATTCAACTACAAACAAATACCAGCTCCATGTCATTTCCGCAATGCTTGGTGATGGCCCCTGCTCGTTAGAATGACCCAAGACCAACATCGAGCACAAAGATGATGAACAACCACAGAAAGTTGACAAATTACAGAGAGTCCTACTGTCTCAGGCTCCTTACGAAAAACCATCAGTTTGGAAGTCATTATCCTACAAAAACTGGTGAGAAGTGCTTGCCTGCTTGGTGCATGACTATGTATTTCCTGCGATGGTATAAGAAAAAAGCTCGATGATCTCTGAGCTAAGCAAAACACTTAGCTTGAATGAAGGTTTTCTTGTGGCACATTCTCTACAGCTTCTTTCCTCAATGCTTGAAGCCTCTCTTTCAGTTTTTTACTCTGTTCAAAGTTGGCTTTTCTCTTTATAGCTTTCTGCAGGAACAGTAGAAGAGCATGGAGTCACAAAATCATTAGAAAATCTTCCAGGTTTCAACAAAGGAAACAGCGGGTAAGCAAACACAATGCTCACTTCCTGCCTGAAGCACTGGTCCAGCTTAATCTTGAGGTCTGTACATTCACCAAAGAACTTGGCAATTGGATGGTCTAAGTGACACTTTCGGAATTCCTCGATAATCTACAGGACACCAACATCAGAAAACGCTTGACTAGCAAAAGGAATCTCACCATGTTCCAACTTGTGCAATGAAATGTAAAACTCCGAAAAGGTTTAAAAATGAGTGTAGCACTTAAGAGAGGCACTTACTTCTGCACACATTGGATGCCTGTGTAATGTCAAAGGAGGATGCATTTTCCAGGAAAAATATCAACCCAGTAACTCTGCAAGCCACAAAGATTTTTTATTCACTTCTAATTGCACTAAATATGAATGAGAAGCATATATATATAACTTGCCCAGCTTATGCACCCCGTTTATTAGAGCCTGGTCAGGTCTCCGTCTTTGGACTCTTGCTTTCCGCTTCTTTCTCTCTTTATTTGCAGTCAAAGAAAAGGCTTTAAACCGTCAAGCTTAATTAGAATTATTTGTTATCTAAATTATTGACTTGTTCAGGTGACTGTTCCATACAATAGAAGAACTACGCACATTTCTTATCCGCCCAATTTCTTAACCACATCACTAGACAATACAGGAACTTCAACAAAAATGAACCACATAAAGCCAAGGATCAACAATACAGGAACCACAAACAAGAATGAACAAAGGAGGCGAGCGGCAGCAACACTTACCTTTGTAGAGGAGACACCTGGGGACGAGACGCGGAGGAGGACGCCTGCGAATTGCCTGGAACCTTGTTGTCTTTCCCCAAAGAGGAATCGACTCAATCGAGCAAAACAAAGAGAGGAATCATATAAATCGGTGACATGGGCGAGTCGACTACGGTCGGCAACGGTGAGGGAAGCAGAGATTCAGCGAATTGAAGCACAGAGAGTGAGGGAAGAACAAACCCTAGCAGACGCGGAAGCGAGAACCAGAAGTCTGAAGGGTGAGGCTGAAAGATCAAAAACAGAGATGACCTAGACGGAAGATCAAAAACGACGTCGTTTTGCTTATAATAATTCTGTTTATTCGGCCACTGGGTTTCCAATGATTGAAACCGAAAACTGAACTGAAATATTAAATCGGTTATCGGTTAAAACCGAAAATCAAATTTTTACATCCATTCGATTAATCGGTTATCCATTTATTTCAGTTAAAACCAACATTCTGCTCACCCCTGATTGTAACAGGAGATAAAGCCAGAAAAGAAACAGCTTGAAAGATCTTTTATTGCAATATACTTCATGAGGAAGGAAAAATTAATGTTGAAAAGAATTAAAATGGGCTTCTGATCAAACTTAAAAGAGAGACAACAAAGCTCAGAGATTAGAGATTGTTGCAACACCGAATCAAAAGTAAAAAGATTGGGATGGAGACAAACGGCTCCAACTATGTTGACCCAAGCGGCCAATATGTGTTTTTGAAGAACAGAGGCCGCGGTATCGCTAAATGACATTTTTTTAGTAGTAGACCCAGAAAAATACAGATTCGGACTGTGCCCGTGATGGGGGCCAGAGACCATAGAATAGCCAAATTTCATAGAACAACTCTATGTACAACTGTGTGTGATACCGTCGAGTTTTTCCTTTTAAAAAAAAAATAGTAGATAGCAAATGGAGGGAAAGAACGCCGCGCAAGTTGCTCTCCGATTCAGTGCTGCTGTGCCAGTCACCAAGAGTCTTGGTTGATATTTGCATGCGTTTGCGTTCTCCATTTCAAACAAAAAGGATACACAATAACCGGGGGAGATATATAGGGAGTTTTTAGTAGTAGAACACTGATTTACAAATGAATGATATATGTAAAATTATGTATAGATCGCACTTAAATTTAAAATATAACTATATGACTTACGTATAAGCATTTATAAATTTTAAAATGGATTGTTATTCTCCCTCTGTCCACAATTGACACTTCAACTTTCGTAAGTTGATTTTGGCCTTATTTTTTTTTCTCACATTACGATTTTAAATAAGATTTATGATATAGAATTAGGGTACTTCTGCATTTCTTTATTATAAGCTGACAAAATCAATTTTAAACTATGTGATTCTGAAACATATTAAGAGGTAGATACTCCACGTTAATAGGGATTAAGTTTTCATTGTTTGAGAAAATCAAGAGAATTATGTGCAATAAGATAGATCAGCGGAATTTTGGGAATTTAATTTTAACAGTCAACAATATATAACTTCATTCTTTCTTCAAAACGAAGAATTTGGTAATTATAAAAAATGATATCTTCAAAATGATAAGTAAAGTAATTATATATATATATATATAATTCATTTTATTTTCACTACAGACAGTCGTACTTGAAAAAATTTCCCTAGATACCTAACAAAATGATCTATTTCATTCAATATGAAACATAATCTTATACCGTGGAAATTCAATTTCAAACAATAAAAGCCTAGTTTAGTAGTATATGATAAATAGAGTTTCGTACTAGTGGAGCCTAGATTTGAATATTAGCATATCAATGTCATATAATAAGAACTAAATTTTGTATATCATCATCCTTATTTCATACAATAGTAACTCCACACTTCTACAATATGAACTTAGTTAAATATAATAGAAAACCAGTTTCATACAATATAAATTTAAAAACCAATTTCATACAATATAAACTTAATTTCATGGACAACTTATTAATTTTGCATAATAGTAACTTAGTTGTAGTTGTCAATTGTCTTCAAACTTCATTTTCCCACAAACTGGAATGTGGTCAATCATCGAAACCACAAAAAATAATTCTGGTCTCACTAACAACTCAAAATATATAATTTTATACTATAGTAGTGAAAACTAGCCCAAATCTCAAGAGAAATTTTTTTAACTGAAAACTTCTTATTAGAAAACTGAAATAAAAGATTTGGGGGGAGAGGGGATTGTTTGTAATCAACAATAAAAGTAAAAATAATCAGAGAACAAAATTTGAGAAACTTATCAAGTAAGAAATAAAATGAAACAATCAAAAATGCAAACTTTGGCATCAGTTAGCATCCACCACCAAATTCTTACAACTGATCATCGATGCATAGATTGATCAATCAATACTTTAAATGTTCATTGTTAGAGCTATTTTTCTTCCTCTGTTCAGTTGAAGTTAATCAAAAAATAAGCGATCTAATTAACCCTAACTGCTAAATAACCTAAGACAAGCACTTCGATTTAATTTAACAATTGTATTAAAAATTAGAGAGATCGATGAAACTAAATAACACAAATATAAACGGTTGCATTTAATTTAGTTGAATGTTCTTCCTAAGACCTAATGATTTATGATGTTGTAAATCAATAAACCTTAGTTGCTTTATAGATTAGAAAGACCAAATAATTACGGATTTGATTTATAACTCAACAGTAGATTAAATTTGAATAACAACTAACAGGTCTCCTAATATATAAATTAAACAATCATGAAATAAATCATAGAAGAACATCCAACACTCAAAGTATTTATTAAATAAATAAAAATAAATTTGATCTCACAGTGCTGAAGAATTCATGGTTTCAGTATCTTTCAATCAAGAATAAAATAAACCAGCTGGACATGGTCATGAAAAATCAGTAACAAGAAAAGAAAAGAAATAAGAAAAGAACACAAAAAGAGTCAGGGAATGAAGGGTACAGTCACCAAAGAGAAAAAGATGAGCTGCTGTGCTACAATTCTAATAAAAACTAACATAGTGTGCTAAATTCATAAAATCTCCCCAAAGTTTTTATATTATTACAAAATTACCCCACATAGATAAAAAGATTCAAAATAACTAGAAGGTTTCAAAATTGTGAACCAAATAATTTTTCAAAACATCAGCAGCAACTTCAAGCTGAAATTTGACCTTGATTCAGTCATTATCTCTCAAAAATTAAAGCATGAAAGTTGTAGAGCTCTTCCATAGTTTTGAAGCGATGCCTGAATCATATAAAACGGACATCTACAACCAAAGATATGCCCAAAATACCGTAACTATTTCTGAACCAGCGATGAGTCACAAATCGTGAATTTGAAGATGAATTTGACCCCCTTAGCGTGCAAACTAGATTTTATGTCTCTATATGATTTGTAGCTCCAAATGTTAGCTTTCCAATGAATCAACAATCACTCAATTCCGATCTCTATAACTCAATATATGATTTTTCTACTGGAACATCGTCAATCTGTCAAAATTTTGAAAGAACACAGCCAAATTAGAACTTGTAAAATTAAAAATTAAATCCACTTTTAATCAATTGAGTACAGATATGCTCTTAGCTTCAAAACATACTCAAAATAGATCTTTAAGGTTCAAAATAGATTAAAACATACTAAATATAAGAGAAATAAATATAACAAATGTAAACTTATCAAAGTGTTCGTTGTATCTTACATTTCATTGTTGTATCTACATACTATATCTCAAACAAATATACTCATTTCCAAACAAATAGTTCCTAGCGTCAAACAAATAATTCAAATTTTCAGGCATTTCATTTCATTTTTAGTTTCATACACTACCAAAGCTCAAACTTATATAAAAGAAACACGAGTTCACACATATATAAATTCAGTTTCATGCATCAACTTTTAAGGATAACAGTTGAGTGGGTTAAGTCAAGTTTGGGTTAGTTCATTCATGTTCAGGTTTAATCAGGTTGGCATAAATTCTAGTTCAGGTTTGGTTCACATTGGTTCATTTAGGTGACTAAAATAAAAACTTTTAAAATTTAGGTACTTTATTGCATTATATTTAAAAGTTTAGGAACCAATGTTGTATTTTTTAAAATTACCTACCAAGATCATTAATTTTACTAAATATAAAAGTTACTTATTTGAGAAAAACCAAAATATGAAACTTATTAAATATGGAAATATTTGAATATAAAACTTACTAAATATGAATGTGCCTAAAAAAATTAAAGTTACTAAATATAGAAATATGAGACTTATTAATATGGAAAGTAATAATATAGGAAACTTAAGGTTAAAGATAAAGATTAGAATTATGTTTTTAAGGTTTAGGAATAAGATTAAGGCCCAGTTCGACTAGTGTTAAATCGGCCATTTAACATGTTTTGTCACCCTAGCATGTCAGACCCAATAACCAAAATAGAAGGTTCCATTGAAACTTGCAATTAACTACAATTTTACCACTTTGAAACTACTCTTTATCGGCCCCGCAAATCCCCCTACCGCACTGCCCAATAGATGAACCTATATAAGCCACAACTACCTTAAAGGATAAGTATGGCATTGTTACACATGGACAATTGTCCCTTAAATCTAGTATGCCTTGTATTATAAGGATCGATTGCCTTATCCAATGACCCTTGTTGCATGAAACTCTTCCCCTGAGACCTATATGAAGGTTGCATTATTCATAAATGAGCTATTGGTTGCTTTCCCTTGAGCTTTTTCACAACAAGTGTATACTTGCTCGAGTAGTAGAGTATTTTTCATAGGCACAAACATTAGTGCTCATGGATGAAGGGCCTACTTACTGTTGTCGAGGTTAGGGCTTGAGCTAGGAAGCATTATGCACACACATACACAACAAAGGAAATTTATAATTACCCTCTGAGGTTTCTTTTAACCTGCATTTTGCCCATTGTTTCTTTTATATTGTCTAATAACTACTGCCAAAACTCTAGTTTAAATTGTAAGATAATCATCTTCCAGTAATTTAATCTCCCAAATATTTTTTTTATAGTTAATAAATATTTTAAATTATCATTTTTTCCTATATGTAAATGTATATCAGTATTTTTTAAAGATCGGTTGGTTGTAAAAAAATATTAAAAAATTTAAAATTACTAGAACATAATTACCAAATAGTTTAAATTATGATTTTAAAAGTTATTGTTGGATAGTGTAAAAGAAGCGAGGTAACATGTAAGCTTTTAAAAATAGAAAGGGCAAAGTGTAAGTTAGACCAAACCATATGGAAGGGTTTTTATAGTTTTCTGTATATAACAACATTGCCCCATGCAGTAGGAAATGACATATAACAACAATCAACGTTTCTTACAATAAAAACTCGATTCCATTCAATAAAAATATAAATGTACAGACATACACGTATGAATTTCATATGATAAAAACTATTTTCATACAACAACAACTCATCTCTTACAATAAGAATGAGCTTCATAGTCATAACTTATACTAGTGTAAATTGCAACAATAATCTCAAACCTTTAAGTTTCGGTTGGAAATTCATCCCTAATGTCTCACCTTTTGCTTATTAGTCCCAAATTTTTTCACTTTATTACAATTCATATATGGCCACATTCTAGACTAAGTTAGTATAAAAAACTGATTTGTATGAAGGAAAACAAATATTTTATATAGTTCATTAACCATCAAAAAAATATGACACACTTTGAATGAATGGAATTAGAATTAACAAATATTTCAAGTTAGAACTTAAAAAATTGATATCATATGGTTGTTTGAAAGTTAATGAATTTAAACTGTTTGAAAACTATTGTTTACTAAATTCAAAGTTGTACAATAATTTTTTGATGGTTAATGGAATGAGTAAATTATGAATTTTTTTCCTTTATGAATCAAATTTATGTACCAACTTGGTCTAGCACAGAGCCAGAAATGAATTTGCAATGGAGGGAAAACATTTTGGACCATTAAGTAACAATTGAGAGGTTAAAGACGTATTTGCAATCCAAATTAAAGATTAGAGATTTTTAAGCAATTTACTCATTAGACTAAAATGGAACAGTTAATAGGTTAGTGACTAAAATAGTAAACAATTTAAAGTTAATGTGTTATTTATAATTTTATCATAAAAATTTTAATTAATATTTATATAATAATATATATGTATGTATGTATGTATGTATGTATGTATGTATGTATGTATCCAGTCACTTAAATTTGAGGCGGCGTCTTGCTAAACCGGTCACCTGAAATTGATAGCAATGTAGAACAAAATCACGTAGATTGACGATCATACAGATAGGTCTCAAAACTGACTCAAACCTCAAACCTCATATACAAGTCTAATTTTTGAAGTAATAGTAATAGAGTTACAAATATTAGACAAAGGTGTTTTTCTAAAGATAATGGAGAAGATTATATTTGGGAAAATTACCATGACCCCCTTGAGGTTAGGTCAAACCTACATTTGTGTCCTCTATTTTTTAAATATCTATAATTACCCCTTAAAATATTAACACCGTCATTCACCATTAGACTAAAAAAGGTAAAATATCTGATTTTACCTTCCTAATCTTCTTTTTTGGAAACTTTACCCCCAACTTTCAGATCAATACAAATTAGATATACAACTTTGCAATTACACTTTTCTTTCTCTCTCTGTCGTGCCCCTCCCTTGCATAGGCCTAAGGCTATAAGAAAAGTGGAAGAGATTACTTGAAATTGTAAGAAAATTAAAGTTGATGGGCAGAACTATGAAACAAAAGAGTTTGTTAAGAAAGTTAGGTCAAAGGGCTAAATTGCCAGGAATTATAAAGTTGAGGATGAAATTACAAACAAAAGGGAACTTCTGGACTAATTGGTGAAATAAGGTTTTAATTGCCAAGGAACTTTATTTGGGGATAGAATTGAACATTTAAAAAAGAACTTATGCAAGAATGGTATGTGCAGTAAAACGTACAGGAAGGAAGATTAAGGACATAATTGAAAATAATGGAAAAGTTGAATAATTAAAGAGAGAGTTGAGCCCCACTCACGTTAAAACCAGAACAGGTGTCGGGCACTCTTGGTTAGGAATCACCAAAAACATGGAATCGGCGACATTCGACATTACTGAGGGAAAAGAATGGCATAATTTTGAAGGAACTATGGAGACTTGATCGAGATTCAAACACTGTCGAAGGAAATCGAAAACGAATCTGCTTGAATTGAAAATTGGAATCGGAGGAGGCGGCTCAACACGAGCAAACAAACAACGGCGTGACGGCGAGGAGAAGACGAATGGTGGGGGCGAGGAGGAGGAATAGGATATGCAGCCTGATTTGTATTGATCTTAAAGTTGGGGGCTAAGGATTCCAAGGAAGAAGATTAGGGAGGCAAAATCAAATATTTTACCTTTTCAGTCTAATGGTGAATGACAGTGTAATTTTTTAATGGGGTAACTGTGGGTATTTAAAACATGGGAAACATAAGTGTAGGGTCAACATAACCTCAGGTCCTAGTAATTTTCCCATTATAATTAAACAAAATTAGGTAAAAGACTCATTTAACTTTAATTGTTCAAAAAACTCTTTAAAATATAAACCTGTAAAAGATTCTTTTAAAAAATTCTTTACAGATGAAACATCACTTTGTCATGCCAAAGAGGGAGAGGTGCTCATCTATGTAGCTCAGCCAGCATCCTAGGAGAAAAGAAACTATCAGTCGTTTTAGGTTTCTTGCTTGTGATTTGGATCCAAAGCAAGGGAAAAAAATTATGTAGGTTAAAGGAAGGGAAAGCCGAAAAGTGTCGGTAAACGTGAAAATTTTGTGAAAATGAACGTTGTTGGCGGACACGAGATACTTCCTCTGTTTTCATTTTTCATGTATTTTATTTTAAAAATGTTTTTTAGAATATAAAACATGAATAAGAATAATTTTATTTTTTAAAAAATGAAAAACTAAATAATTTAAACTGACTTAAAAAAAATAGAGAACAGATATTTAGAAAGGAGTAGAAATACTAATTTCGTGAGATAGGCCTGGCATGTGATGTGATGATGTGTGAAAAAATGTGTTCTCTCTTTTTGGTGTGAGACATGGACTTTAGTCTTTACGGGTGGGGGATACAGAATCTTTTTGCTCACCCAGCCCAGCCATAGCCATGGGCTCCTCTGACATCCTTGAGAAACGGGCGCTCCGTCATCATCACTGCCCTCTTTATATTCCTCCCAAAGAGATCTGTCTCTGCTCTACCTTGTCCTTGTGACGGTGCGCTTATTTCTGTAAACCAAACCCAAAATTCAATTCAATTCAATTGGAAGGTCCAATGTTAAATTTTTCACGTTTAGGAGGAAAGGAAACCACTTACGCATGTACATAATCATTTAATAATTCTTATAAGCTCTTATAACTGTCTAGATAATTTGTATCACAGAAAACAAGTTGCTGGATCTACATGTCTACTTGCAAAAAATCATATGTTTCAATTTCAAAATAATCATAAATTGTGATATTTTCGTTCAACAATAACAATATTATGCTTAAGTTAACGCATACTTTAAATTATCAATTTTAAAATAATCACAGCAATAATTGTTTAATTGTAATTTCAATTTATTCAATATTTTTTAAAGTTAATCAAAATTTTAGTTTATCCATTTTTTCCTATCGGAAAATGTAAAATAACATATTCTTTTTTCAAATGTCAATTAGTTATAAAAAAATATTAGAGCTAATTTGAAATTACTAAAATATAATTATTAAATATTTTAAAAGGTAAATGACAGCTATTGTTTATAAACTAGAGCTTAAATTCCTTAATCATTCTACAACTACCAATTGTTACACCAATTGTACTCTAACCATGGAATTATTTGCAGTCATTAGGTTGGATCATTAATAAGTGATGGAAGTGGAGGGAAAAGTACACAACTACTAGTCTTAAAACTTATTAAATTGTTAGGTTGGATTGTTAAGAAGTGATGGAAGTTGGAGGAAAAAGTGCACAACCGTTACCTTAAAACCTGAGTCATAGAATTTTACTATTTTTTTAATTCAATCCTAGTTGCTCACCAATTGCTCGACGTGCCTGTACATTGAGTAAATCATCGCTAGGATCCTGAACTTGGGAACCAATTGCACTATTGTATGATTCTCAGTGATGGAGGAGGCATTGGCAACGCCTCCTCATTGCTGGAATCTAGAAGCACAAAAAACTCTTATCAACAAAACTCAAACAAAATTGGTAGATTTCAATTTGAAAAAAATCAAATGATTAAGTTGTTTTCCCAATTGGAGAGAAGGGGTATTGCACGTTGAGTTAGGGGAAAAGAAAAAAGCCATCTTAAAGGTATCAAAAGTTTTAGGATTTAAATAAAAAAATTTATTAAATTTTAGAATTAATTATGTACTTTCTCTCACAACTTCTGTCAGTTCTTAATTGTTTGATATAACTGTAGGACATTTGGAGGATAGTCGATATAACAATCGGTAGTTAGGGATAATTGAACAACATAAGATTAGTCTAGGAATGGTAGGTGCCATATATCCTATTTTAAATTAGGGTAAATATCATCAGTTATTTGTAAACTATATTTTATATTGCTTAATCGTCTCAAAACTATCAGACGTTGTTAAACTATTTAATTGTTGTTATTTCGTTTGTCCTGCTGTCCACTAAACTGTTAAAGATATATAAAAAGTTGTACCACATCAACAGCCACATCATTTTTTTTTGTCATATTAGTAGTCACGTCATTTTTTCATCTATCTTTAATGAATTAGTTAATTGCAAGATGATTAAATAACATTGGATATAGTTTAAAGACCATTAAGTAACATTTGATAATTTTAGGATGATTAAGCAATATTGGTATAGTTTAAGGACAACTAATATTATTTATCCTTTAAATTTTGACTTTAAAAGTTGCTTTTTCATAGTGTAAAAAAACATAGAACAAATATAGGTCTTCAAACCATATGGATGTAACTAAAATATCAATATTTAATTCAAAGGTAATTGTAAATTAGCTTGGAAAAAAAAATGAGACTGTCACTTTCCAACCACCGCAGCTAAAATTCGCAATTTTTTTAAGAGAAAATATAATCTAACTAAGATTCCTCTTAAATAATGTCTTACTCTTGAGTGAGGCGAGTCTGAGTCATGAATGGTAACTAGTGTCATATAAGAGTGGAAGGCATACATTTGTTTATTCGTGCCTAATAAAATTTTCTATTTATAATAATGGTTGCGGGACGTGCCAATTCACGTTTTTGCCATTTGGGCTCCCAATTGGGATGGTTACTACGACAACCCAATTTAATATTAGCGTCAGCGATTGGCATTAGTGTTTTAAAAAAACTATCAAATGATAATTTTTAGCTTTCAGCTTTAGTGTTTTCATCATAACAGTTAAATAAATTATTTAAAATTCTAACGTTGATTACAAAAGCTGTTCTCAAATGGGCCTATAATATATCATATGATTGGTCAAATTTTAAAGATTCATTTGTTTAAGAGATTATTTTTTTTTTATAACCAGTGAGTGAGTTTATATTGAGTGAGGTATAATGTAGGGTAGATTAGACGGTAAAACATCTTTTATATCCATTCTCTTTGTTACATTCTGACTACCAACAAAAAAGAAGAATTTAGATCTTTGGTACCATTGTTGCTGAGTGTATTGTACTATGTAAAGTATATGCACATACTTTACACAATTAGGAATAAGAGTCCTTGACCATCCTAAAATGGTAAAATTATTAAATATTTTAGTTATGACTTCAAAAAGTTGCTTTCTGATAGCATAAAAAAATATTAATTCAAAGGTAACTGTAAATTAGCTGGAAAATAAAAAAAAATTGAGAAGCTAAAATTCTCAAATCTTTTTTAGGGAAAAAGAAATTCTAACGACGATTCCGCTTAAATAATGTCTTACTCTTAACTGAAGTGAGTCTGAGTTATGTATCGTGACTAGTGTCATATATACGAGTAAAAAACATATATTTATTTATTCGTGCCTCAACAAAATTTTCTATTAATACTAATAGTTATTACGGGATATATTGTAGGTGTATTGCGCGATATACTGCAATAGCCATCATTCTTGATTTTGCTAGTTGTTTGTTAGTCGTATGACAAGAAACTCTCATATACACTTTTTGTAAATTGAAAAAGAAAATACACATAAAAGAACATCGGTAATTGGAATACTGCCGTACTTCACTCGAAAACCCAACAGATTGTGAAAATCTTATATACACACATCTGCTGCACGTGAAATGAAATATCGCAAGTATAAGTATTTGTAATCTAAATATATACTCCCTCGTTTTACATTAATTGGTTTTTTTTATTTTTTTAAAGACAGCTTGACTTAAACATATTCATATTACTATGTATTAAACAAAATTTTAAAAGTGATATTTAAAAATTATAATATTTAAAATTTTATTTTCATATAAAATATTCATATTTTGTATAATAAATTTGGAAAGAAATAAAATTATAAATTAATTTATGTGAAGAGTAAAAGAGTTAATTTTTACAAAACGGATGGAGTATATAGAAAGTAAGACACATCTGAGGGTGATTTTGACTTTTTTTTAATGAAAGAGATTGTGGAGCTAATACGTGACACATTTTTCTGTTTTAGTAAATTAACTATAAATTTTTGCACATGTTTACCACATATACCTCTAACCCTCTAATGCAATATGATGGTGACACATGGCGGTCAAAGCCACAATTTTTTATTGACAAATAAAGTTTAAATTAAATATTATGATATTATCTTTTTTGAAATGATTATATAGATATTATTTGATACAAAAATTTGAATATAAAATTATCCAATATTTATTTTTTCCTTCTGCCTAGAAGAATTGTACAAAAAAAATATACTACTGTTTTGATTAAAAAGAAAAATAGTATAACATTTACTAAAACTTGAGATTTTTTTTCCTTATCACGCCTTAGGGCTTTGTTCAATTTAAAAAAAAAATGAAAGATTTTCAAAGCTTGAGACTTTTTGTTGATATAATATTTGATCAGATCAAGAGAAAATTTTAGACCTTATCATGATTATTACTCACTTTTTAAAATTTTGAATTTGAGTTTCACTTCATCAAATTTTTAACAAAAGAATAGATAAATTTGAAACTTTTGTCTTTCCTTGAAAAAGTAGATAAATTTGAAACTTTTTCTGTTAGAAATATTTTAAAATTTTATAATATTATTTTTAGAATATTTTAAAAAATGACTAATATAAAAATTTGAGTCAAACTCAAATATTTTTAAACCCAAATATCTTTAAAGGGATGTGTATATTAAAAATATTACTCCATATTTGCTCCATAATGGTCACTTTTATTTTTAGAACTAATTTATATACCTAGTGTTGTATTAAAATTCTATTTTTTTTAATTTTTAAAAATAATATATATGGATTTAAACTATAGAGAATGATCTAAAAAATTGAATGTCTAGTATAGGTCTAGACTAACAATATATAAAAGAATATGAGATACATGGTGCATGTGCACTATGATGAATTTTGTTAGTAGTAAAACTTTGTAGTGAATTCTAGATATATCATTAAGTCAACTTCAAAGTACCAATATTTTTAAAATAGATAATTTAAAGTATAATTTTGAGATAATAAATATATTTTCTTACATTTCACTTTAAGTATAATTCATTTTAATTTAAATCAAATTCATTTAAATTTGTATGCATTATATTTTTTAATCAGATAATATTATCATGATCCTTGGTTTTTTAATAAAAATATGATCCGATGACCATATTTTAGCTATTTTGTAAAGATTTTCATGATAACTTGGTTTTATCTTATCAGCTTCAATTTCACCTAAATCACTACCTGGTAAGCCTCCGACATTGAAAGAAATATGAATGTGAATGGGCCAAATATGAAATCATAGCCTTTTATATATTAAGGCTTAAATTTTTACATATTATCTTATTTTTATATATTTTTTCCTTTATAGGACTAAAAAATAAAATAAAATAATATTATTATTATGAAAATGTTTTGAAATTAATTAATCTTCATGTACAAAATCAAACTTAATTTTTAATCTTCATCAATTACAAGATAAAACTTGACTCTAATTAGTTAGGATACAAAAGAAATTTTTTGTCGTAATAACTTGAAGTGCTAAATTAAGTATCATGGATCTATTGAAAATTTTAATGGCATAAGAAAAATATCATGAATTTTAAATCAAAATACATTAGGATATTATTCATCAGTTTAGTCACAAACAAATGGTAATTTTAAATTTTAAATTCTTAATCTATTTGTCTTGTAGATATAATTCAAATAAAATATGTATTTATCTGGTAGGGTCATTTTTATTATGCCATTGAAATTTTCAATAAAATTAATATTGTATAATTTTATATTCAAATTCTTGTATCAAATAGTATCTATATAGTCATTAAAGAAAGATAATATCATAATATTTAATTCAAAATTCTTTGTAAGTCAAAAATTGTGACTTTGTACCATCATATTACATCATAAGGTCAGGTGTTAATTTATGGTTAATTTACTAAAAATTAAGATGTGCCACATGTCAGTTCCACAATTTTTTTTAATAATTTAGAGAGCCACTTAATATTTATTTTAAAATTTACGAGTGATTTTGAAAATTTCTTAATATATTATATATAAAAAGCAGGATACATCTAAGAGTAATTTTTACTTTTCTTAATGAGGGGAATTGTGGAGCTATCATTTGATACATTTTTTCACACGATTTACTGCACATATTTTTGATCCACTGATATAATATGATGGTGACACAAGGCGGTTAAAGCCACAATTTTTAACTTACAAATACATTATGAATTAAACATTGTGATATTATCTTTTTCTGAAATGATTATATAGATATATTTGATGAAAAAATTTAAATATAAAATTACTCAATATTAATTTTATTGAAAAATTCAATGGTATAAGGAAAATAACTCTACGGGGTATATACATGTTTTATTTGAATTATATCTACAAGATAAATAGGGCAAGAGTTTTTAATTTAAAATTACCATTAGTTTTTGGATAAATTGATGGATAATATCCTAACATATTATGGTTTAAAATGCTTGATATTTTCCTTATGTCATTGAAATTTTAATAAATACATGATACTTAACTCGGTACCTCAAGTTTTATGTTTTAATTGATGGAGATTAAAAAAATTAAGTTACATTTTAATTGGTGGAGATTAAAAAAATTAAGTTATATTTTGCATATGAAGATTATTTAATTTTAAAATATTTTCCTCATAACAATAATAATAATTTATTTATTTTAGGCCAGGTAAGAATAAAATCTAGAAAAATTAAATTGTTTATAAAAAAAATATTAAACCTTAATATGTAAAAGGCTATATTTTCATATTTGGCTTTTAGACTTTCATATTTCTTTCAATGTGGGAGACTTAATGGATAGTGATTTAGGTGATATTAAGGCCGAAAAGACGAAACCAAGTTACCATGAGAATCTTCATAAAATAGCTGAAATATGGTGATCATATCATATTTTTATTAAAAAAAAACTGAGGATCATGATAATATTATCTGGTTAAAAAATATAATGTGGAAAAATTTAATTGAAGTTGATTCCAATTAAAATGAATTATACTTCAAATGAGATTAAAAAATATATTTATTACATTAAAATTATACTTCAAATTATCTGTTTTGAAAATATTTATATTTTGAAGTTGACCTAATGATATATTTAGAACTTACTTTAAAATACTACCAATGATTGAATTCATTACAGCTCATGGGCGCCATGTACCTCGAATTCTTTTCTATACAGTTAGTCTAGACCCATGTTGAGTATTTAATTTTTTAGTTCATTTTTCATATTTTTTTATTCTTTTTGTAGTTTAAATTCACATATATTATTTTTTAAAACTAAAAAAATAAAAAGTAGAATTCCGATGCAATATTGGTTATACAAAGTAGTTCGCCTGTAAGACTGTTGATATGTTACAGACTGATCCATTTAAAGATCCTGCAGACTGGAAGCTGGAGGCAATAGATATTATGTTTTTTTTCCTATGGGGGCTCCAACTTATATGGCGGTGATTAGTAATTCCTGATGATGATAAACTGTCACCAAATTAGTACCAATTTAAAATACATCATAGATCACATTATTAGACATAACCCTCATTCGTGGATTAGTATGGGTTATTGTAAAAAAATGTTATCATCTAGGCACTTAATTTTTTTCTTTTAATATCTCAATGACGGGTGTTCAATGTTTAGATAAAACCGGATAATTTAAATAAATTATTTAAATTAAATAAAATGGTCCAGCTTGAATTGAATTTCTCTGTATCAAACCAATACCATTATATCATTGCTAGACTTATTAGTATCTTCATAATGGTTTCTCTGGACTTTCGGTTTTAAGATGGGCCTGAACCGTTTTCTGTTGTTGAATATATTATGCTTAACAATTTAATGTTTAGATGATATTACACTTTATTTTTTATGTTTGAAAAATATACATTTTATATCTGTCTTTTTTTACCTAATCTTACAATAACTTTAAAATCTTAATGTAAATTGTACAGTAGTTATATTTTAATAATTTCAGTCTATATAATATTTTTTATAGTCAATAAATATTTTAAATTATGATTTTTTTTAAAAACGTAAAATAATATTTTTAAGAGGGTAAAGTGTAAGGTAAGGAATAAATATATATTTTTTAAACCAAAAGAGAAAAATGTAATATCACTTAATGTAATTAACCCTTAATATTATAGTATCACTTATATGTGGTGTGACATGGTGATAGTCCATTACAAATGATAAAAATATTTGGTGTTTATTTATCAGATCTGGGCAGCGTACTCGTAAGCAAAGGAAGCATAACAAAATCGTGACCAGCCGTCACAACATTAGGGTTCATAAATCATCATAAACCCATGAGAGGGTGAATATAATGCCAAGGAGTGTTATGGTGATTCTTATTAAGCAGCAAAACATTCTTGGCCCATGGTAACGGAAAAAGAAAACAAAGAAAAAGAGCATTCTAGTCCAGGGGAGGGGACGTGTATGGCTCTTAATTTTAAATTACTCAGGCGCTAATGACAAACTAGACGTTATGGATTCGCTATTAAATTAATAAAGCACTTCCGCTTTTCTCAGTCTCCAATGTCACTGCTTAACACTTCGACATTTCGTCTGCAACATTTTCAGATTGCTCGTATTAATTACGTGAAGAAGTTAAAAAAAAAAAAATCAGGGTAAATGGAAATTATTTTATTTTTCATATATACTAGTAGTAGTTAACACCAGGATTAATAATAGATCCCCTTAAATTTTTATATACAAGAAGTAAACTAAACAGTGTTCCCGATACTAAAAAAAAGTCCGATATTCTTTGGCAGATAGGCCCACAGCTCAACGTTTTTGTTGTCCCTGATTAAATCAAAGCTCAGAAACCAACACAACACAGCCTTGCCAAATTGCCACCCAGTCCCACTCCTTCACCTGTGCTCTGGTCTATAAAACCAACAACCCAAGCAAATCTGGAGAACAGCTGGAGGAACCAACAAACCAAGTCCTGAACCGCAACTTCCCCACTCAAAGTCCCTTGGTTTCATCAATTGCTGCAAAGATGGCCAGATCTCTCCTCACTCTCACACTCCTCACCCTCATTTCAGGTTCTTGACACCAACATTCTCCTCCTTTCTAACAAGTTACCTATTTTCTATTGATTTTCAATCTGACCCACAACTTCTGTCTTCTTTCAATTTCATTTTCATACTTGTTGAATGTTGATGCTAATGCCGTCTTTGTTAATACTGTGAAGTAGGGTTGCTGGTAGTTCAAGCTTCAGCTACAACATTGACTCTGTACAACAAGTGCCTGCACCCAGTGTGGCCCGGAATCCAGCCCAGCGCCGGCAAGCAGCTTCTTGCTCGCGGTGGCTTCAAGCTGCCTCCCAACAAGGCTTACACCCTCCGCCTCCCGCCGCTCTGGTCCGGCCGCTTCTGGGGCCGACACGGCTGCTCATTCGACGCATCCGGCCGCGGCCGCTGCGCCACCGGAGACTGCGGCGGCTCCATCTTCTGCAACGGCATCGGAGGTGCCCCTCCGGCCACCCTGGCAGAGATCACCCTCGGCCAGGTGCAGGATTTCTACGACGTCAGCCTGGTCGACGGCTACAACCTGGGCATGTCCATCACCCCCTTCAAGGGCAAAGGAAAATGCAGCTACGCCGGGTGCGTGAGCGACCTGAACCTGATGTGTCCGGTGGGGCTGCAGGTCAGATCCAGGGACAAGCGGCGCGTGGTGGCCTGCAAGAGCGCGTGCTTCGCGTTTAACTCGCCGAGGTATTGCTGCACGGGGAGCTTCGGGAACCCTCAGACGTGCAAGCCGACGGCGTATTCGCGGATCTTCAAGGCGGCGTGCCCCAAGGCCTATTCGTATGCTTATGATGATCCCACCAGTATTGCTACCTGTTCTAATGGAAACTACTTGGTCACTTTCTGCCCCCATCAGCGCTAGGCTAATTTTTAGTTTATTTTATTTCAGTTGGTCCTAATGGATAGTGATTTAGGGCTATTAGTTTGCTTATATCATAATCCATCTATATATTATTACTCCCTCCCTCCTCTTATCCCTGCCCTGTTTCTTGATATATGTAAGCCATTTAGTACTATCAGACTCCTATTAATTAATCAGTTATGATGGTTCCTTCCCACTGCCCTTTTGGAGCTTTGCTTCGTTCTTTGCTTTGCTTTGCTTTGAATGCTAATAGTTTCCTCTTGTGTTTCACGTCGATTAAATGTACCATGTATGTTGTGGTACTTAACACATGTTGCTAGAAGCACGGGCTGACAGAACTATGATCTAGTGCACATTGTCATTTTTGAGATTTGAGAGGTGCATTAGTCACTTGGTAGTGAATGGTGAGTTCAGGTTATTGGATTGTTGCCGATTTTCTCTTGTTGTCAGGCAGTGGCCCAATATCAGTTTAAGCCCAAGGCCCTATACCAGGCCTACGTTTGATCAGGACCAGAAGAACTTGCTCAATTGGGTTCACTTTGTATTTGACCCGCAACTTCAGCCAGGCAACCCAAACTTATACAAGTCTGTATTGTCGAGTGACAATTTTCTTGGCTGATTGAATTCAGAATAATCGGCAACAAGCCGACAATGCCCATAAACATGTGGAGCGAAAAGACTAACTAGTCTCTAATAAGCTTAGCTGCAACTTCGGGTTAAACTTAAGCCCAAAATACTGTAAACAAGGTAGAGGTTTGTTCCTCTATGCTATGGATTCGGCCTTTGTGGCATGACAAAAGAGTTTGAGTGGCCTGCCTTCTTGCAAGTTGAAAGATGCAACACGGCCAATTATCTTGGGTGAGAATATGGGCCTCATAAGCCCAACCCAACTTCAATATCTCCCAAAGCAAAAGGAGGGAATAAGTTACTCATGTTTGTGAAATGGCAGATCCGCCGCTATTATTTTTTTAAAAAAATTTAGTTTTATGAACAAAAATAAGAATAAAAACATAAATTAAACACCTTTAGAGAAACGACTCAAAAGAAATCCACAAAGGAAGTATATGGTTAAAAGCAAGATTGGTGGAGTTACTTCTTTCATGGTGTTGTTGAATAATTGAAAAGGAGGGCCGGAAAAAGATGTTGTGGCACTATAAGTTGTTGGGAGTATATTTGTTGAAATGCAGGAGTGACAATGGATAAGATATAGGTAGGATAGTACTAAACTGACATCTTATTCATTATGTTAGATATTAAATCAGTATCCTTTCAACTATTCATTAGTTTTATAATTTTAACATCTATATCCTATCCGACTTAAAATGGAGGATAATAAAAAAAATGTTAAACAATAATTCTATTCATTTTAAAGTGGATAGAATCGAGTAAAATTCACATACCCACTGCATATTACCATAATAAAAACAGTAATTCTATAGTGTAGTACCATTATAAAAAAATATTAAAATTGATCTTGCAAAAAAAAGATATCTATAATAAAAATAGAAATTGGTTTAGGCAAAAATAAATCTTTAAAAATTTGTCTAAATCAAATTAGTGAAATGAGCACGTACCTAATAGTAAGCGTACAAATTGTGTCAAGATAATCGTGAGCACTTTTATTGGAGCTTTGGCTTAACTATCTTATCTTACTTTAACAATGACATTTAGTTACAATTACAAGAAGTAAGGTCAATCAGGCTGTTTTGTAAATAGTTATATTGCTTTTAGTGTCTGTGTGCATGCTCATGTGCACACGTGCAAGTAGGATATAGAATAGTATACCTAAACTTGCATCTTACTCACATCCAGTGAATACAAAAAAAAAAAATGACATATACTTCAAATTCATTTAATTATAAAAAAGAAAAAATTCTTATGTGTCGAAGAGAATAGAGAAGGATATCTTTGAGGCAAATATCTATTCACTGAAATGCCTCGTAACGTCAGGAGCTTGTCCTATCGTGCCATGATCAGGATAAAAAAGTGTACGGGCCTTTTGAGGAACAAGCAGTTCCTAATCCGATTCTTCTTTATTTCTTTTTGCAAAATCTCATTTCTGTGTGAATAACGTGTTCGGACCGTGTCCACTGTCCACCAACTTTCCGGTCCAAAACAAATTTCCAGAACATAAATTCTTTGATTCATTTATTTGCCGGATACTTTCCATGAAATATTATATTATATTATTAGCATAGAGTATTTTATAATTAAATCACTTTATTTTGTTTTTTGACTCCTAAATTTGCACTCACTATTAATTCGTGAATTGACGAATGAGAGATGACGGAAGGACGGCCGGCCGGCGAGAGACGCTGTGAGGCAGCAATTAAGTTGCTGCACGGAGGATTCTTGTTGAAATACCTTGCAACATCAGAAGCTTTGTCTTGCCATTTCTTTTAATTTAATGATAAATATATGATTGTTCATGTCTAATCATTCTACAAATTGTAATAAGCTTGAAAAAAAATTCATAAATACTAGCAATTCTTAATTTTTGTACGTCTCAAAAATAAATAAAATGATTATTTAAATGTATTTTGAAAAAAAGTTTAAATAAATTAAAAAATTAGTATGAAAAATTATAGATAAAAGACATTTCGAAAAGAAGGGGAAAGACTAGTTTTAATCTCTGAAAGCTTTACATTTGCCTTATAAACCCTAAAACTTTTTTGTCTAACCATCCAGTTACCCTTTTACATCTTTAGCCTATCGCGCTTTTTTCCTCCTGCCACCACCACCAAGCATGCAAGTCAAAGGAAAATAGTTATGTTTTATAGAGCACGGACTGAAGAACAATAACCCCACAATTGGGTTAACCGATTTTACTTCATATTTATAAAATCATGCCTTTAGAAAATTATGGTTTTTCATTTTTTTTCCAAGAACCCTAATCATGATTTGATGAAATCAAAGTGTTTAAAGGAAAATTGGGCAATGTAAGTTACAACATGGGGACAATCAGCTCTCTAGCGACATCCTTATGGCTTGTTGTGGCTTCCTTTAATGAGGCTAAGGGTCACAATAATGTTGGTTTGTGATTTGGAGCAAGCGGCAATGGGCCATAGAGGTAGCGGCCCTTGGGCCGTCGATCCTTAGGCTGCCACATCACTCTAGGTGGTGATGACTCATGCACCGATGGAGCTTAAGAGTGAGAGAGATGAGAATGGTGGCCAGATTGACAAATGGAAACATTTAACATTTCTATGGTAGAGATCAAGTTCAAGGAGTTGTAATTGTGGTTTTCTATTTCTTTTAAAATAGTTTTTTTAAAAAAAAATTATGGGTATTAACCCTTATTGAATAGTATTAAATAAATAATATTCAATTAAAGAATAATTAATACAAAATTTTTTACTCACTTAACCAGGATTTAAGTAACCATTTTAGCTATCTTTGAGACCTTTATAATTGTTCAATTAATTATTTTGAAACTATTACAATGTATGAAAAGGTTATTAGTAGATTATCATATTTTTTATTAAAAAATATTAGTTCTCGACTATTTTCAACTAAACGTTTGAAATAAGAATTTTCCTTTTTATTGCAAAAAGATATTTTCATATGTGAATTGAGGCTATGGCTTCATTTAAGATAAAAGTATAAGGTTCATTTTTCCTACAATCCCATGCTAATATGACATTTTTTGTCACAACTAACATCTTTTGCCGAGAAAGGGACATAAATGGAACATTTCTTTTATAGATTTGGGACCTACTACAAGCAATTTCAGGTTATAGATGAAAATGAAATACAAATTAAAGGTTAGGGGCCACACATGCAATGTACCTACCACATTTGTGGCCCAAAAACAAAAACTTGAGCATATATCCAATTAGGATAAAATCTATTTGAGGTCATCTAGCTTGTTTTTTTTTTGTCCTAAATGAGTACTTGATCTTTAAGTTGTCATAATGAGGTATCTTTACTTATATTGTGTTCCCTAGTCAGATATTTTCTATTAATTTCAGTGTTAAGTCTAATGGAAAATGTTGATCTAGTATAAAAAAACACTAAAATAAATCATAAAATATTGCTTGTATTATTCTAACTTTTCCTGTCAACAATTTTAAACCCTAAACTTTTCCCATGACGTCCCTCATCCCTTTCCTCCTTCTCCAACTTTTCACTATCACCTCCTTAAGCTCTCTGGCCATCACCGCCACTGTAACTTGCATGCAGCGCACACCAACTTCAACAACAACTGTAAAAACCAGCCCTTTCTCTTATTCTCTGCTCACAAATGAACCAATCCTTTAGCGACAACAATTCGAAAAACCTAAAAGCTTTTAAATTTAGTTCATTCCAAAGGAGAAATTGGTTTCCTAAACCATAGGGCTATTGTTGCCCATTCAAAGACAACCAAAACCCACCCAACGGCTAATAATAATGGCCATTGCGAAAGGCTGGAGACGACTGTGACTGCCAGGGTTCCGGGGGTTTTGGTGGTGGGTGGTTCGTCGTTACTACTCGTGATTTGGAGGGACAAAGATGAAGATTCTCATTGATTGAAACCCACCCTAAGCCGTGACCGTCGAGGTTCCATGGGACTTTGGAGACAAAGATTTCAGTTGATTGAAATTGGAAAATCGGCGATGTATAGCAAAATCTGAAGGCTATGAACAATTGACAACGGCTTGAGTTTGTGGTCTTCGCGGCGCTGAAGAACCTCCAAAGCAAGCTGTAGCATCGAATTGCACTATTCGGCATGATTTGCATCATTGGGGTTCAACGATTTGCAGGTTCGGGATTTGGATATGGGTTTGACGACAGCACGCAGCTTCAATGACTACATGATTTCGACACTTAATCTGATATGACATGAGAAATAGATACTCAATAGGGTGGTCGGCTGCAGGGTTAGAGGCTTGAAAGTGGTCGGCGGCTAGGCTGGTGGCTGAAAGGGCAGCGACTAAGTGGGCAGCTTTTGTGGTGGTGGTGGTAGTAGAGACAAACTATTAGGGTTTTGGGGGTAGAATTGACTTAAGTGGAAATTTTAGGATTACAATTTGTGATTGAAATAATTTGACTACTAAAGTTGTTATTTTAAATTTATTTTAATATTATTTAATGTCACATCATCATTTTTCATCCAATTTAACAGTGAAATTAACGGAAAGTATCTAAATGGGTCACGCAATAAAAACAAATGCAGGTTGCTAGGATAATTTTAAGGTCAGGTACCCAATTAAAACAAAAAAATAAGTTAGGTGACCCACTATGAAGTTTATTCTATCCAATTGTTTGCGCAAAGCTTTTATACAATTTTCAGATATATTAAAGGATATATTTAAAAAGTGGTTACTGTGTAGCCGTTACGAGTTCGGTTTGTTATATACCCTTAATTAATCCCTAGTTGTAAAAATAACAATAAGTAATATTCAATTTTCGTTCCCCCTCACCAAAAATTTATGATAGTAATAGACGAGAAACAAAATTAGAAGAAAAAAAAATACTAATAATCCAAAACTCCATCGAAATTCCCTCCGAAATTATTCTATATAAACCCGGCCCTGCATTCTGGTCGATTCAAACTCTAGCGAGTCCTCTACAAAGGAAAACTTGAAGAATTGAAATCTCTCAAACCAACAATGGCGGAATCAGCCCAGATCCAGAAACCCTCAATCCTTCTCCTCTATAACTCGGCCGAGCTGAAGAAGGTCTTCGACCAATTCGACGTGGACAAGGACGGCAAGCTCTCCCTTGAGGAGCTCAGCACCGTCATGACGGCAATGGGCCGCTCTTTCACCGAGACCGAGCTCAAACGGATCATGGGAGAACTGGATGCAAACAACGACGGCTTCGTAGACATGTCAGAGTTCGAATCCATTTGCCGCTCCACCGGCAACTCTGCTGCCGCCGACCTCCGCAAAGCATTCGATGTGGGGGACAAGGACAAGAATGGGCTTCTGTCGGCGGACGAGCTCCAGTTGGTGCTGGGCGAACTCGGGATCACGTGCACCGTGGAGGACTGCGGCCGGATGATCAAGTCGGTGGATGCGAACGGCGACGGGAACCTGGATTTCGAGGAGTTCAAGAAGATGATGAGCAAGCCGCTGCTTGGAGTCGACAGCGCTTGAGATGGGAATCAGATGCCTATACATATATACAGTACTCTTCCTATCTAATTTGGGTTCGAATTTATTTTCGTCTTATGAAGTTAAAGTAGTTAACGCATGAACTCGGCTGCCGGAAAGCCGCTCTTGTCTTGTGTGTTGAGTTGTGACCAGTGAAATCCGCAAATAATAAATTTGGAATTGTTTTTTTTTTCCGTTATAATTCACAAGGAGTACAAAAGTAAGTGTCGCCCTTTAAGTCACTAATTCCAATAATTTTATACTTATTGGCCAAAAAAAGAAAAAACAATTCGACAATTTATCACGTCTTCTCGTTTTTCTACTAAAATGTCTGTACAAAATGCTAGCTCATCAATCCAATCACTAATATTCATAATCTTGATAATACTGATCCGCTTTTGTGTTTGAGTCTCCACATGTATAAATTGCAAAAACAGAGTTTCAGAACTTTGTAATTAATTAGCTCAAAATTCATCGACAACAAGGCCGAGTTGGCCGATGTATTCATAATCTGGATAAAAAGAATTGTTGTGGTTTAATGCTGTTGCGTCCGTGTCTTGTATTCCAGCTTAATGTGTCCGTGGAGAAGGTGGAGATTAATTGGAGAAAATAAAATGCGAGCGGTGGAACAAAGAATCGATGGCGAGGCTCACAGCTAGAAGGTGAAGTTGGGCCGTTGGTGGGCAATAACAGACAGCTTCAGAGCTTAAACAAGTTCGAAGAGAGGAGAGAGCAGGAAAGGGAAGCTGCATGCAAAACAAAACATGTTTACGAAACAGGACTGGAACATGAGCTTGAGGGTGATGAAATCGATTGCTGGAATCAAGTCAGAGACTGGAGAGGTACCGTCTTCAATCAATGGTAGCAGGTCAGTTACCTTCAAAGTTTTACCTCTAACATGTAAACAGTTTAAGCATTCTGGACAATTTTTATATGCTTAAAAGGAGGAAGATGAAAGGTCAGGAGGGTTATTATATTGAGTATATGGGACCCGAAAGACAGGTCAATTTACAGGAGATGGTTTGCTGGGGGTAGAAGGCTGCGCTATGAAACTAGTGATTGTGAATGTATACGCACCGTAGGAAGCTGGACGGAAAGATGAAAAATTTCTGGAGACATGGCCGACCATTTTTATGATGGCTCTGGAAAAAATTGTCTGGTGTTGTTGAAAGTGAATGCTGCAGATTTTGGCCCAATCCCCTTTAAATTTTTTCCATGTTTGGAGGGAGCATCAAGAGTTTCCAGATCTTGTTGAGAAAGTTAAGTTTGGAGCAGCTGTTCAGTAAAGGGGTCTCCGGGGAATATTTTGAAAGAGAAACTCAAGTGTTTGAAGAGGACATTGAAGGGATGAAGGAGAAAGGAATATGGGGACCGCAATAATCAGATTGAAGAACAGCAGGCAGCAGTGATGTCTATTAATGGAAGATGGACGGAGGATCCTTCTCAGATTAAAGAAGAAGTTTTCAAAGTTTTCTCTAACAGTTTTGAGGAGCACATGATGTCTCACCCCAAATACGTCAGTAACAAGTTTAGGAAACTGACAGCTGAATCCGAGGGGATGTTTGAGAAACCGATTACAGAGGAGGCGATAATTAAAGTCTCCAGTTTGTAGTTGTGGAGGCAGGGGCCCAAGCTCCTGGTCCTAATGGCTTCTCGTTTATCTTTTATAAGAATAATTGGAAACAGTGGAAACTGAAGTATTAAACTTTGTTCAACACTTTGAAAAGGGGGGAAGCTTGAGAAAGGATGTAATTTTCTTTTATTACTTTGGTTCCTAAGAACAATAATCCAACGTGCTTGGAGGAGTTTAGACCAATAAGTCTTATCGGTTGCGAGTACAAGATGAAGGCGAAAATTCTAGTGGAGGCAAGACACTTTCGTTTATCTGTTGTCTCATTTCTGTTTCTATTAGTGGCTAACGCGTTAAATATTATGTTGGGAGAAGCTGCTGATGCAATGCAAATGTTTTCAAAGGTATGAAGGTAGGCCCAAATTGAGAATTTGAAAGTGATAGATGCACACGCTTTCCTATCTTTTGTACGTAGAAGCATACAGGGAAAAGAACAGAGGAATGTATGGGAATCGATCCTGCTTATATCGGCATGGACATTGTGGAGAGGAAGGAACAGTTATGTCTTTAATGACTCCAAAAAATTTGGATTGCAAATTTTAGGGGAGGTTCAGGCCTTGTCGTTTCTGTGGTTATCTGGTAGGTGCAGGAGTGAAGTTTAGTTGAGTTGAGTGGGTGTTGGATCCAAGTCAGGCTGTGAAAAATTGGGGCTAATTTGCTACGTACAATACAAAGGGTAGGATTTCGTTCGTAAGGTCTAGTACTCAGGAGTATGTTGCGGTTTTGCAGTGTTGGTTCAGTCAGCTAGCATCTTGCTAGTTAAATGTACTTTGTAATTATCAAGAAGTGAATATATGTAATATATGTTACATATATTAATATTATGTTATAAGCATATTTTTTTTAACTGCAACATGAATTTTATTATAAGTAAATGCACACGTGTGTTGCACGTGCATAAAAATATTAAATTAATTCTTACTAAAATAATTATAATTATAATTATCTTTTTTAAAATAAATAGTAATAGGAATGATTTTAATTTTTTTAATTTAGATAATATATTTCTTATTAGTTTCATTTTTATATTTTTACATAGTTTTTTTATTATAATATTTCATCATAACTATTCTCATTTATACCATTCATTATAAAAGATTGCTTATTTTATTTGATTTTTATTTATTATAAATAATAAAAACAACAATGATAGTGATAATAATAATAATAATAATAATAATAATAATAATAATAATAAATACAATATAAAATATGCTACAAGTAATACTAGTTGCAAAAAAAATTATACAAATTTTTTCCATTTGTGATAGTAGAGTACTTATAAAAATTCTTCTTTGTATTTTTAATATCTTATCAAAGATTTCAAATTTTCTCTTCTCAGTGTGAAATTTAAATTTAATAGTATGCAATTTATTAAGAAAAGATTTTAATTTAATTTACATGATAATATTATGTATTTAGATATTTTATTAAAAGTTAAATTAGTAAATTTTATCTTCATTTTTATACTTTAGATTCAAAAGGCTAATAGCTAAAATAAAGATCTTATATTAGTTGGCTTAAACAATTAAACAAATTTACCATATTTACCATATTTGCAGCTATTGTTTACCGTATTTGGAAGGAGCAAAATAGTCGATGTAAGACAGACTTTGCAGTTATTGTTTACTATATTTGGAAGGAGCGAAATAGTCAATGTTTCAAAGGGGAACAGTCGTCAATTCAATTTACCATTAATATATTAGCATATTTTTGACTTTTTAAAGAGATATATATTTCATAAATATTTGAGGTTTTGTTTAAAATAGAAAAAAAAATATACGCTAAGTCTACAAGTGAGACATTCAATAAGAAGTTCAAGCGAAAATAATTTTCTTTTAATAAGCATGACACAAATATGGATCACGATGTCAAAGTATAAGTAACTATACATTACTAAAAAAAACTTAATTACCTGACTTTTAACTTTTAATAAAAAAATATACTCACCCTTATGGTTTCAAATTTACACTTACCTTCTATTTTATGATTGAGTCCATTTCATAGTTCAAAATATTGAGGTCAAGTCCTCTATAGTTTTTTTTAATCTTTTTTAGGGTAATTAATGATTACATATTGATTTAGAAATTATACTCATATCACTGAAGTTTGAAAACATAATATTACGATTATTCTTAAAATATAATTAGTCAACCATGCAAAAATAGACTCGTTCAAATAAAATAAATTCCTAGTACCTAAAAGGAAAACTAATAACTTATAATTTAATGTTTAGTCACTTTACATCTTTACTCTTTTTATTATATATAAATACAAATATATATATATATATATATATATTAAATTGCACTTTTTGGTTATGATACAAATATTTAAAGTTTAAAAAGTAAATAAATTGATAAACAATATGTTTTAGGCATGTTTAATAGTCATATAAATCAAAGACATGTTTGTTGTATAATTTTAAATTTAGTGGCATTTTTCAGTTTTTTGCCATAAAAAAAATTATAAAAAATTTATAAAATAATCACCAATTTTTTTCTATTTTTTATTTTTTAATTACTCATCTTATTTTTCTAATATAAAGAATTTGTAAATGGTACAAATGTGTTTAAATTTTAAATATTATATGTAAATTGAAATTTTGATTAATCAAATAAAGAAAAAATATTAACTAAGCAAACGCAATAGAACAATACTATTTTTTTTAAAAAATAGAAATTTTTAAAATATGTTTCATATTTGAAGATTTTTGTGTATAGATGTCAAATATGAAAGCGTAGGAATTTATAATTATGAAAATGATCAAATACATGGAGTAAATGTTGAGAACTTTTTTTGTTATACTAAAACTTATTATATATCCTCCTAAGAATCCTTTAGTTTCTTTCTTTGTTATATAATCCAAAACCTGCATTCAGGATCTAAATATATGTAATTTAATTATAACTTTTAAACATCTAGGCCTCAATATTTCTCTCCTTATTATACTTAATCTCAAATAAAATAAAATTTTCTAATCACAACATAAAATTATTAACTTTATCTTTTAACAACTCCAAAAATACTTCTAGACTACAAGCCTGAAACATGAAATATAATATTCAAATAAAAATTACTTCTAATTTGATACAACTTGTAAGATTTGATTGGTTATAAAAAATTAAAAATGAAGAAAATATTATCATATTATTTAGTATACAAAAAGAGTTAGTTGTCAAGAATAAAAATTTGTATCACAATATTAACAGGGATAACCATGTGAAAAAATGATTCTTCTACTTTTTCCAAAATTTTAAAACATTGAAAAATTGTAAAAAAATAATTTCTATTGAAATTCCCCTTATTATAATATAAGCAACTAATTCTAATAGTAAAGAAATTTTTTCCCTACAATTTTTTTTAATGACCTTTGCTACAATAATAGTTTCTTTTATTTTTTTTTATAATAGGTGTTTTAGTCATACTTGAATTACATTATTGCTCTAAGATGAACCAAATATGTAAACTTTCATATAGTTTATATTCATCCAAGTTGTAGAAAAAACTAATAGACAAAAAAATTATATTCAAAGACATTTATGTTGTGGAACAAACTTAGTCCACACTTTTTAATTTGAAATTTTAAGTTTTATAAAATATTTATTGTACTCAAAATATTATTTGATAGTAATATGGAACCAAGGGAGCATGCTTGACGCAAAATAAAAAAAAAAAGAAAAAAAATTTAGTTTTATTCTAGGAGTTTTAGCCATGAAAGATAAGATTAACGCAAAAGAAAATTTATATATAATACTTGATTCTTTGATTTAGTATCAAGTGCAGGCAAGTTTAAAGTAAAAAATTAAAATTTAGTGCAACTTAAGGGTCCAATTTTGTGTTCTAATGCTAATATAACTTTAACCAAATAGATAACATAAAAATTGGGTTTCACTAAAAAGAATAAAATATTTTATAATGTAAGGGAAGTCCATGTGGAAAATAATTATTCTAATCTTTCCAATATTTTAAAACATTAAAAACTTATAAAAAAAACAATTACTTTGAAAAGTCTTCTTATTATAATATAAGCAACTAATTCTAATAGTAAAGAAATTTTTTTTACTAAATTTTTTCTCAATGACCTTTGCTAATATGATTATTTTTTTTATTTTTTTCATAATAGGTGCTTAAGTCATAGTTGAATTATATTATTTCCCTAAGATTGACTAAATATATAAGTTTTCATATAGCATATATTCATCCTAGTTGAAGAAAAAATTAATTGACAAATTTTATATTTAAAGACATTTTTTATAGTATAACAAACTTAGGCCATACATTTTAAGTTGAAATTTTTAAGTTTTATAAAATATTTATTGTACTTAAGATATTATTTGGTAGTAATATGGAACCGAGGACAACATGTTTGAGGCAAAAATACAAAAAAAAAATTAGTCACAATGTAGGAATTTTAGCCATGAAAGGTAAGATTAATGAAAAAAAAAAAGCATACAATAGTTGATTCTGTAACTTAGAATCAAACAATTGAAAGTTTATAGTAAAAAATAAAATTTAGTAGTGACTTAAATATTTGTTTTAGTATTCTAGTGCTAATATAACTTCAATTAAATTGATAATAATAAAATTAGGTTTCATTAAAAGAATTAAATAACATATAATATGAAGGCTAAAAAGGTCTTTCAACATTTTTTTGGTTCCGGATAAAAAGGTTTGTAATATATATATATATTTAATTAAGTTGACTTAAGTTAAAATAAATAGGGCATAAATTTTTAATAAATGTTTTGAGCTTTTATTCAAAATATAAGAAAAAAAACACAAGCTAAGTCAACAAGTGGAACATTCAATAAGAAAATCAAGCAAAAATAAATTTTTGTCAATAAGTATGGCACAAATATGGGCCATAATATCAAATTATAGATTTAGTAAGTAAACATTGAGTTTTTCCAAAGACATGTAATCATAAGTAACTATACATTACTAAAAACACTTATTACTCAACTCTTGACTTTTAATAAAAAAAAATGCACTCATCTCCCAAGGTTTCAAAATCTATACCTACCCTCTATTTTATAGCCGAGTCAATGTGATTGCTCAAAAGATAGTGGCCAAGTCTTGTATAGTGTGTTTTTAATATTTTTAGACAATTAATGTCTGCATATTGATTTAGAAAGTACATGTGGGACTTCCATTTTTTTTTTCTCTTTCCTTTTTAGAGTAATGATAGTGTTAGTTATACATCTAATAGATATACAATACTTAATTTAGGTCTCATTAAAAAAAAACTTAAAACTTGCAATCACAACATAATTATTAACTTCATCTTTTAACAACTCCAAAACTATTTTCAAACTATGATCCTTTACCATAAAATATAATATTCAATAAAAAATTACTCCAAATCTTTATATTGTTTAGTATAAAAAAAGATTTAATTGCTAAGAATAAAAATTTGTCAGCTAAATTATATGATCTACCTTTAAAGTATCCCTATTTCACATATTTACCATTGAACTATTGATTATTGCAGAAGTAGGTTTAAAGTAATGTTTTGTAGCAAAACTATCCCCTTGTCCATTAGTGCTGACATTTTAAAGTTGGTACCCAAAATAAAACATCATCAAAGCTAATTATAAGTAAAATATGATGATCTTTATTGTGTTAGATGCTTTAATTTATAATGGGTATGTTAAATTTGTGGTATTTTTTATTTTTATTATATTTTTCAATTATTTTTTGTTATTTGAAGGATTATTTGTCAAGAGTTTATATTCAAGGGGTCTTGTGTCCATATTAACAGAGTTCAAAAGCTCATTTTAAATTTGTTGTTGAAATTCCATCATCACTAATAGATGGAGGGGCAGTTTTGCTACAAAAATATTACTTTAATCATACATTTGCAACGTTCAATAGTTCATAAGTAGATATGCGAAATTGGGTATAGTAATTCTTATAATATTTTTAATATTTTAAAACATCACAAAATGTAAATAAAAAAAAAGTTGCTAAAAGTCCCCTTATTATAATATAAGTAACTAATTCTAGGAGCTAAAGAATTTTTTTTACCTTTGCTACAATGATTTTTTTTTTCATAATAGGTGCTTGAGTCATATTGGAATTATATGATTGCTCTAAGATGGACCAGAAATGTAAGCTTTTGCAGTATATATTCATCCAAGTTGGGAAAAAAAAACTTAATTGAGAAACTTTAATTATATGATAAAGACAATTTTTATAAGAGAACAAACTTAGGTCATGCTTATTAAAATTAACTAAGTTTAGTGGTTAAAGTAAGTTTAGTAGTCAAAATAGTAAATTTTCGAAGAACTAATGACTATACACATCTTTCTTATTTTATTTCTTTCCCTTCTTTTAAAGTCCTTATACTAACATAACTTTAATTAATCAGATAATATAAAATTTGTATATCATTAAAAGAGTAAAAGAACTTATAATTTGAGGGTAAAAGAAAAATTTTAGGTGAACTATTATAAAGTGTTCATTTACTTAAATTTGTAATACATAGTTCTATACCTAACATTATTTTTTAATATACAATACTTGTTTATTTTCAAGTAAAACTTTACATGAGTTTTACCAATACGAGATTACCAATACAAGATTATTATATACTCATCCAAATTGTGGAAAAAAATTAATTGAAAAAAATTTAATGTTAAGGTAATTTTTATAGTAGTACAAACTTTAACATAAGTTTTACTATATTTTTAAATTTTGTATTCAAATAAAAGATTTAGCCTTACTTTTTTTTCTAGCTATTAAACAACACTCTTGTAATATCCTTGACCTAATAGCTATTGTGGCAGAGAAGATTTTTTACAGTAATGCAACTTCATTTAGGAATGGATGTCCCTATGTGGTTGTGTCTATATACAACTTTTCTAGTGCCTGGAACATTGCATTTATTGATTTATACTTAATATTTAATGTAATATAGAATAAAAAATGGGCAAATTTGTAGTAAAAAATAAAATTTAGTGGCAATTTAAGAGTCCCTTTTAGTATTCTAGTCTAATTAAATAGATAATGACAAAACTAAGTTTTATTAAAAGAACAAAATAAATTATAATATAAGGGCAAAAAAATTGTTCAACATTTGTGCACCTCCATACTTTTTATTATATATATATATATATGTATGTATGTATGTATGTATGTATTTATTACTTCCTCATAAAAAATATTTACATTTTTCTCTTCAATTCTTGACTTGATATCTCCTTTTGTAAGTAGCATATACATATATAAGTTTATAGGTAGACGTTTGATGAAACCCTTTTTTTTTAATACATGCTACTTTCTCTTTTCTATTTTTGGGTGATGCATTTCTTCATTTATGGAGATTAAGATGTGTGTAATTTATATTATTTTTTTACCTTGCAACTAAAATTAAAAAAAAAAATCTCTTCAGGTTTGTGTGGTGATAGTTTAAATGATGATTATAAAAAGGATTTTTTTTTTGTTTTGTGCAATTTTTTGGTTTTATATAAAGAGAGTTTAAATATGGGTAATAAGATAAATTATATATTAAAAGCTTTCTAAAAATGGAAACAACTCATCCTTTTTAGGACAACCAAAAAGAAAAAAAAAAATTCTTATAATCCTTTTGGGATGGAGGAATAATATTTCCCAAGCATTTTTTTTTTTGCAATAACTAACATGAGAAAGATTTAGTCAAATTCAACTTCAAATTAAAAGGAAATAATTATCAAATATTATGATATAGAGGGAGAATTATATACTTCAGCAATTGTGATTTTACTACTATAATAGGAAATTTGGGCATTGCTTTTTGAAAGACCATTACCTTTTCCTATTTCCTTGCTCAAAGGTGAGCAAAACTCGTCCCCCATATATTCGTTTTGATAATTATATAAATGGTCCCGGGAGCTCAACAAATAGACTCTGAGGAGACAACCAGTACCACCCCGGCCAAGCCCCGAGCT
Organism: Aquilaria sinensis; assembly: GCA_005392925.1. Classification (NCBI taxonomy): domain Eukaryota; kingdom Viridiplantae; phylum Streptophyta; class Magnoliopsida; order Malvales; family Thymelaeaceae; genus Aquilaria; species Aquilaria sinensis. The sequence continues at coordinate 137,312 of SMDT01003319.1, forward strand.
CGAGTAGTCACCCCAACATTTCCAAAAAATAAAAATACTGTAAATATTGTTTTAGTCGCTGTTTAGGTCTTGAAAAAGTAAACATTTCTCATTCCTTAAATAAAAATATAAATATTCCATCTACCTTATATCTCTTCTAAAGATAAAAAAAATAATTATGTCAATGAGATCATTTGTACTATAAGCACATCAAGAGCAATGTATGTGCTTTAAATAGACCACCAAGGCCATGGACGGTCCATTGTGGAATAACTCTAAATGAAACTGTACTGTTGTTGGTTTTCTTAGAGAGACAAGGATAGAATGAAAATTGTACAACTGAATTATACCACACAATTGTTTAAGTTAAGCTAACTGCTTTGTTTTAAACAAGTGCTCCCTGTTTTTCAATTTTCTTACAACTTAACTATTTTGGTTAGTAATCTATACCAGACAAAAACAGATTTAGCGTAGATACGAAAATTAAAAAAAAAAAAACAAAAGGCAATCGTTTTTTCTCCCCCCGCGAGATACAAAAGCCTCATTCATAACCCGGCTTTCGATAGAGATGAACCCAACGTAATTCGTGACAAGAGTTTTCCCTGAACCGATTGGGCGACTTACCTTTGCTAGGCTACTTTGGAACTTGGAAGATGGGAAACAGTAGACTACTTGGGCCGACAATTTGGGCTTCATTAGCCCAAAGCCGAGTTGCATGACTATTTTTAGGAGTTAATACAATATGGTCCCCAACCTTTAAATTTTGTTTCATTTTCGTCCCTAATGTCACTTTGTTCCACTGTCTTCTCTGATGCCAGTAAAACGTTTCATTCTCATCCTAGCGTCATTAAAACATTTCATTTTTGCCCTATTTTAGACAGAAAACGTTTGTGGTGGGTGGAAAGATGCCACCTCAACATAAGATTGTGAGAAAATCTCAAATTTAACTCCAATAAAATTTTCTCTCCCTCAAAAACCCTAAATTTTTTCATTTGTCAATTTGGCCACTTTCTCCATCTCTCTCATTTTGAAGCTAGCTCCTCCCTTAAAATTCTCTCCATCTTCTTCCCCGAAATCCGCTTCTTCACAAGCCCCTAAATCCTCCTCCGGCACCTCCACCCCCTGTGCCTTTGCTTTTGCCTTCGCAAATGGATTCTTCTCTTTTTGCTCCACGTCATACATTTGTACGCAAACCTATTCACACCTTCAACAGCACAATCTCTTGTCCTCCCTCTAACCCACTCACTCTTCAAAACCCAACGTCCCACCCCTACCACCTCCTCAAGCAAGCCTCATCCTGCTCCACCACTTGCTTCCGGCACTGCCCATGAGAAGATTGTCACCGCCGCTGCTACCCAAGAGAAGACCGTCAAAATTCCCAAATTCTTCAAACCCTAGAGATTGTTGGCTAGAACAGATTTCTCTACATTATCATCCATGGATGTTCCACTTCTTCCACGATTACTGTCTCCTGAGCTTTGCTTGAAAATCTTTGCTAGGCTCGATGCCAAATCCCTAGCAACATCAAAATCCGTCTCCTGGAATCGACTCTGGTTCCTCTCTCACCCCCGATTTTGTTAAGTTTTACTTGAGATGGTGGCCAGTCATGATTGGATTCTTCTACTCCAGCAGCCACTATTACAGGGTAAAGCTCCTGTACTTTTCAGTCGGCGACGAACACGAGTCGATCATTCAGCCGTCTTCCTGCTTGGGCTTTCTTAAAAGTCTAGCAAATCTCTATGAATCTACCGGCGCGTTACTCCACTAGGTGACCTCATAGGATGATCGTTTCATGTCGAACCCATTAACCCAGAAATTCATCAAACCCAATTGCCTTTCCATATCATAGAGTTCTTCACTTGTGGAATTGTTTTGGCCAAAAGACCACTTCAGCCCTCAAACTCGGATGACCAGGATACTTAGCCCCCTGGACTTCAACTCGGGCCAACTCAGCCCCTGAACTTGGTAAACGGGTCAGTCAACCCCTTTGACCCACACGTGCCGTCACGTGATCGCTGTCTTTAACACCGTTCACCTCACCTGCGTCTCGCCATGTTTTCTACAAAATCCAACTCATCTTCCTCCGGCATCGGAAACCTGCCATGTGGGAGGACGCAATGAGGCCACGTGAAGGGTGAAGGGCAGCGGACGGCGAAGGGCAAAGGGTGAACGGTGAAGGAAGAATGGCGGTGAAGGGTGAAGGGCAAAGGCCGACCAAGGGTGAAGGGCGGAGGGAGAAGGGCGGCGAATGGTGAAGGGCGAAGAGCTAAAGGTGGGGAAGGGCGAAGGGCGAAGGTCGGAGGACTGCCCGAGGAAGACGATGGGTGTTTTATAACATTTATAAAATTAGGATAGATTAGGAAACAATCAGGAAGTTTGGGAGATGTTATATAATTTTATTTGTGTTGTTATCTGTAGAAAATAATTACGAATTTACTCCCTGTTGTTTATATTTAGTTATAGTTCTAACCCTAAGGATTTATTCGTGCCAGAAAACCTGGGAGGACAAACATTGTTATACTTATTGAAATCACGTGATCGCACGTAATGGTCAAGGGGGTTGACTGACCCGTTTAACCAAGTTCAGGGGCTGAGTTGGCCCGAGTTGAAGTCCAGGGGGTTAAGTGTCCTGGTCATCTGAGTTTGAGGGCTGAAGAGGTATTTTGGCCAATTGTTTTCGACCCCTCTGTTTAGGCCCATGTTGATATCTGACGTCCTTGTTAAGAAATGCAATCTAAATATGGAATGATTTTTGTGCTTCTCAGTAGTACCAATTATTTCTTGTCTATTGCCTGTCAACAAGTTTTTTTATATGAGTGAAGTCATCCCTCCATAACTATGCTTCAAGCGATGGTGGCACATGGCGAAGGGGTGCTTAAAAATGAGAGAGATAGAGATGATGACCAAATTGATAAATGATAAAATTTTAGGTTTTCTGGGGAATAGAATAAGTTTTCATGGGTCAAAATTGAAAATTTTCGTACAATCTCGGGCTAATGTGACATTTATGATTAATCCGTCCATCAAAACGTTTTCTGTCCAAAAAGGCGAAATGGAACGTTTTAATGACGTCAAGGATTCAGGTGGTACAAAATCAATGCTAAGCACAAAGTTGAAATAACATTTAAAGGTTGAGGAGCACAGATGCAGTTAATCCCTAATGTTGGATTGAACCGCATTTGGAGAATAGAGTTCTCTAAATCATACAGGTGATTTGCCAATTTTTGAGTTAGGAATAGCATCGTCCATTACTGGCATCGAGAGTATGGGCTCCAAAAGCCCAAACCCAAGTTGCCCAGCCTGCCATTGAAAGAGAGGAATTTACTCCCTCAATAGAAAAATTGATGAGAAATTTCTTTTATGTTGTCACAAAATGGTTGGTTTCATTTTTCTTTTAATAAAATTTTTAACATCATATTTATTTTATTACCTGTGGGTGGCTTCAACCTCGGCCCTTTCAGTACCACTGGACCAGTGCAATTATTGGCACAACCTCTTGCAGATTCTCAATCTAGGGTGTAAGAAAATAGAGTCGTTACCTTAGTTTGAAAAATGAGTAAAAATTAAGAAAAAACTTTATTTGACTATAAAACAATTGAAAATATAAATCTTACAAAAAATCAGAGATTTTGGGATCAGGTACAAATTTAGAAGATGTTAGACACCTAACTCACCTAAAATAAACTTAAAATAAACAAAAACTAATGTTAGTAGAAAAAGAAGGCATGCATGTATTGAATGCCAAACAACAAAGAGATGGTGAATTTTAGTTACTATGCTTGAATTTGGGTTGAACTCTCAAGCTCCTTGTGTACCATGGTACCTATAGGGATCAAAGTTTATGGAGTTCACTTCTGTGTGAATGAGAGGTTTAGTTGACCAGCTAGGACGTGTATTTGGATAAGTGACTGCAAAGAGAGCAATTGGATTGTCTCAGTTGCAGCATTCGATGTTGAGCAACTCCAATAGTTTCCTCTTTTCCCTTTACAGAATTAAAATCTCTCTTGATACATTGCAAACCATTAAAATTATCCAGCAACTCCATTAGCTTTCTTCCATAGTACTCATCTGAATAATTATGGGGACATTAATGAACATAACCGGCTCTTCAACATTAACCTTTTTTGAAATGTTTTGTGTTAGTCATGAACCTTTTTTTGAAATGTTTCGTTCTAGTTCCAGACTATATGAAATTGTTAATCTAAAGAGAAATTACCACAAAAGTGTAGGCATGAATTATAAAAACAAACTATTAATTTAAGTTGTTTAATAACTTAAATTATTGCATAGTTTAATTTTTTTCCCATTGAAAAAGAAAAAAAAGTACAAAAATGACTCTAGAAAAGAGTTACAAAAAAAAAAAGGGCACAATAGGCTCCAGATTACCATAAGAGAAATGCACAAAAGTGACTGATATCTTGTTTACAATCTGTTACAAAGAGCGGCTGAAAAGCAACTGAAAATGTTAATTGCTTTTATTTTAGTTGTTAGTTGTGAGGGACTAAAAAACAATTGACACACTCAGTCGCTCCTATTAGGTAGAATGCATGCATGAGATACCAATCAAGTTAGTCACTCTATCTAGTGATTGAAATTCAGTCGCTGAATTTTTTATTTTAATTGGTATAGATAACATAAATTTCTATTATTTCTATTTTTTTAATTTTATTTTAATTGTAAGTACTAAAATTAAATAAAATAAAATTATTTTAATTTGGTAGAGATATTGGGTTGAGAACTTGGTGGCACCTCTCGATAGCCGCTTTGTTAGTTTGCTCGACCTCCTCCATACTCACCTTAACAGCCAATTATTTGCCTTTTCTTAAAAATTTTGAAAATCAAATAAAAATAATATATCAATGATAATGAGAAGAATCATCTGAATTCTTCAAAACATTTCAAGAAAGCTCTTGTTAGAGGTTGAAGGTCTTTGAATAGGACTTGAAACAACTATAAAAAAAAGTTCATGAAGTGAAAAAGAGATCTGAAGTTGTAGAAGGAAAAAAAATAATAGAGAATGAGAGAATGAGGAAGAAGAAGAAATGGAGGTGGTCAAGAAGATGCTGAAGGAGAGAAAGAGAGGGAGGCGAACTTGAGACGGAAAATGAAAGAATGAGGAAGAAGGAGAGATAGACGTGATGTTATTTTTTGGTAGAGGCAGCTGATCAATGAACGACTGAGATAAAAATATCCACTGAAGGGCGACTGATTGGGCAAGTGTTGCTAGTAAAAGACAACTGAAATTTCAGTTGCTCTTTAGTTGCTCAACAAATGAGCCCACCAACTAACAACTAAAGGAAAATTGACTAGGAAATTTGAAACTACTAAATAATGATTGAAAAGAGACATAATAGTGGTGATTGAAAATTTTAGTTTCTCTTTAGTCGATAAAAAAATAAGCCCCAACAACTAGCAATTGAAGTGTGATTGAAAATGCAAAATATAAAACAATTAGACAGATTAGACATGGCAAAAGAAACCCGCCTTATCATCCAAAATATAAAACAATTACTTTAAGCTAACAAATTTCATCTAGTAGTCAGCTAATATAGAATGTTTTTAAAAGATTTGACATTAAAAGAAAACAGCCATTAACTAAAGCTGTAAACCAAATAATAATAAAAAATTGAGGACTTGCCATGAAATTTACCAAATATTGTAGTATCTTTTCCCCCCATCTCTTTATCCTTTTATATGAGATACTAAGGAGAGAAGGACTAGAGCCTTGAAGTCTAGAAAACAATTTCCCCACAATCCTATTCAGCGTACGTAAAAAACAACCTGTTTTCATGTTTTCAATTAACTTTGAATGGGTCCCAGGGTTTTGTTCCTTTATTGCCCTCACAATTTGAAACAAATTATAACAATTTTGATAGATTAGTTGCCCACGTGGCCTAGTCTGCTCCACCCACCCTGTCCATCTTCAACCTCAGGAGTAAAATCCAAATTTGGTCCCTTAATTATTCAAGTTGTCCTAAACTGGTCCCCTAACTCTAAAAGTGACTATTAGAGTCCCTTAACTCAAACAACGAGTTCAATTTGAGTCCCATCCGTTAGTTAGGCTGTTAATTTGGATGGAATTGTTTATGTGGCACTTATAATGCCACATGGCACTTAATACCTCCCTACTTGGTCCCACAATGCCACATGGCAAAACAATAAGTAACAAGATTAAGAGAATAATAAATATTAGGCCCAAATTGACAAGAAATATAATTTTAGGTACTTAAAAAGTTAAAAGTTAAATAGCACAATCTTCCTCAATTCCAACCTGAAGCTCTCGATTGGCCTTCTAGTCCGATGGCATTCGTCTGCTGGGTGGCAAAGCACCCCGGAAACGAAATAAATTGGCGACCGGCTGGAGATTGTGAACGAAAATCTGCGGAAACTGTGAACGGAAATCCGATCTCTCGACGTTTAGACCTCTGCCTCGACCCCCGCCGCTGACGAGCCTCTCTCTATTTCAATATTCTTTCTCCACCTTTCTCCTGCCCTCTCCGTTTCAATCGCCCATCCATGTTATGCCTCTCTCTTTCGTCTTTGGTTTTTCGATTCTCTAGTTAGTGAAACAGATGAGTTGTGCGTGTTGGCAACCCGCAACGACAACCGTTCTTCCTCCGCAAAAACCCTCACTGCCTCTGCTGCCAAGCCTCCAGCCGACCCAGCCATCCGCCAACTCCAATCTGTAGCCCGCATGGAAAATTGAATGAGAAAAGAGGAGATCGTTGCCGATTTGGTTTCTCATCGCCCATTTTATTGCTCTGTTTCAATCACATTCGATCCTTCCTCGAGGAACCTCTCTCTTGGAAGTCAATTTCATCAATTTTGTCGCTGATTTCACCCCTGTAACCCTTAATTTCATCGCCAACTTCAAACCCTTGATTTCACCACCAATTTCCTCCTCCAGTCATCGACCTTCATTCGCCTCCGTCTCGTCCGTCTCTATCTCCAGTCACCGGCCACCATCATATGCAAGGGTCAATTTTTACAATTGGGGTTAATTTATGTTTTAAGTTTTAATATTTTGTATTTGTGTCAGTTTGGGTTTAAATTTTCATTTTTGTACAAAATGGTCACTCATTTTAGTTAAAAGAGGATGCCATGTGGCATTGTGGTGCCACATAGGCAAATTTCATCCAAATTAATAGCTCAACTGATAGATGGGACTCAAATTGAACTCGTTGTTTGAGTTAAGGGACTCTAATAGTCACTTTTAGAGTTAGGTGACAAGTTTAGGACAACTTGAATAATTAAAGGACCAAATTTGAATTTTTACCCTCAACCTCAGCATGGCTTTTCTTTTTTGACAATGCTGGCCAATATCGATTTTTGATTCATCATACTACATTGTACACACAAATACAAGCTCATACATGATGAAATAAAGAGAATCCAGTAAACATATTTATGAAATTGTAGTAGAGGAATGGAAAAGACGCAAATGAAGTTAGAAACGTGATGAAAATGCACACAATGACCGTACCTAATTGTCGGTCAACAATCGAAAGGGAATTAGCTCTACCAAGCTGGAACTAGATTTGCCGGAAACAAATTGGAAGGGAATTAGCTCAGCCAAGTCGGAAGTTGATCATGTGGACTAGATTCGCTGGAAATCCTTTGACATTGGCATGGAACTGGCCTCCCTTCAGATCAAGCAAGCTCTAGATGAAAATTCGGGCAGAGTTTCCTCATTTTTAGGCCTAATATGAAACTTTTCTCTCTCAATAGTAGCAACTTGTACACACACCAAAAAAAAAAAAAGAAAGAAAAAAAGAAAGAAACCCCCCATTAGTTCAATCGTAAATACTGACCTCTTTTAATGGCATTCATCTTGGGTCAATATGGGTCAGACATGGAAAATGGCAAAAATGTGTTAATTTACTCCACTTAATCTAACATTAGATATTTTTATTTTACATGTTTTGCTTGAAATTATTGTTATTTCAAATAAAAAATTATATTGATGTAATAATCCATTAAAGATAAAAATCTATAACATTAATAAATTTCTATTAAATTTTTTTAATGATTAGAAATGAAAAACTCATAAAAATTTAATAGCATGATAAAAAAATTTACTTGTAATAGGTCATTACACCTATATAATATTAAATTTTAAATAAAATTAATTTTAATTAAAAAATATAAAAATAAAAATAAATTATTTAAATTAAGTTAACTTAAATCAAAATAAATTAGAATGTTCTGTGCGTAAATCAAGTTCTAATATTTCCGTAGAGACGTTGCTTTCTATATGTATCTCATCTGATTAAGACAAACCTACTTGTTATAGGCGTGCGACAAAAACGTCAGAAATGTCCAGTCGTCTTTTCTGCTTTAATAGAGAGAGGAGACCTCTAAATTTTAATTATGATAAATAAATTCATCTCTATTAGATAACCGCACAATTGAAAGAGGTTTGAAGAAAGAAACGGGGAAATTTCCTGGAAAATTCTCGTCTTATCAATCTGATCAGAGGCAATTATAAACTAACATTTAATTAATTTGCACATGAGCTCATCTTCTTAATATTGTACAATAATTAATGGTAAAACCATTGTCAAGGTCACCATCGTGATTTAGCAGCAGACGTCGCGTCGGTGAGGCAGCGAACAACCGATCAGAAAGAACATGGTTCACGCGCGGAAAAGTATTGGACAACTTTCATTTTATTTTCATTCATTTGTAATGAATAATGCTAAACACCGAAAGAACTTCACACAAATATTTCATTACTGTATACAAGATCTAACAATATTTCATTTCTAATTTGTTTTAGGAATAATTACTCATATTATCCCTGTACTATAATAACTCAGTCAATTGCTTCCCCAAACTTTTTTTGAGTAATCGGTCCTAAATTTTGATAACTGGGACACTTTTGCCTATCTGACTCAGTAACTAAGACATTTTTGTCAATTATATAACAGAATTACATATAATTGCACTATTTAAACTTCCAAGCATCTAATCATAAAAACCAATAACTTTGGGATTTAAATTAAAATTAAATATAGTTATCTAAGTTTTTTACTTCAATCGTTTACGCTCAAAACTTTTCCTCTTACTATCTAAATCCTCATCCTTAATGTAGCCCAACTTGCAAGTTCTCATCCATATCTGCAATTGCAATAGCCCTAATTTGAGTTGGACCTCTCATCCACAATTGATCACTTAGGTCCTTGAACTATTAATAGAGCCTAATTTAAATTTTAAAAGTCATGGTTCAATTTGAATGCCATAACATCAATCCTAATTCGTCACTAATAAATTTGACAGAGTTGCGTACTCCCACAAGAATGATCATAACTCTTTGTAAAAAACTTCAAATTGTAATCCATAAAAACTAGACTTCTCCAGCTACAATATGTATTTTATTCACAATTTTTTGTTTACCCAATTAGTACAATTTATTCTTCAAGTTTCAGACTCACTTAGTACCTGTCATTTTAGTGATGTCTTGCGAGAATTAGCATAACCCCTTACTTAATCCTCTAAATTGAATTTCATTTCTTCTATGTTAAATTAAACTCATAGACTGTTTTAATGATATATTATACAACTAGGTTCCAGTCACATTTTAGTATAGAACCAACTGACATATTTTAATCTAATACTGAAATTTCTCAAAGCAAAATGGTGTAAAAAAATTTTAATATTTTTTAATTTCCCCATAATCTAATCCATTATAATCATCAAGATACACCCTTATCACAGTCTTTTACCTTTATGAGTATTACACAAATTACATCTTAAGAACAAGATTGGATGAATTGCATAAATCTCATTTATAATGTTATGAGATTAACAATAATAAAGAATGTTGCATTTACGTTTTTTTTTGTTTTTCTCTAATGAAAATGTATTAATATTCAAGTTGGTAAAATTCAAGGTATTATTTTCTATCTGTTAAAATGGAAATTTACTCAAATTTTATATAACGCAATTTAATTATTATGGTTTTGAAAAAAATTCAACTTACATTTTAACTTTGCCAATCAGATTACAAACTATAGAATTTAACTTTATAGGATGTTTAAATTATTTTATCCAAATAATTTACATCTTTCTATTACAATAAAATAAAATTCAAAAGTTTGGATTTTAAAATTAATTACAATTTATATGATATACATTTAAAAAAAATAAAACATAGGCAAATAACTCAAGAATGGAGGCTGTATCAGTGGCTGTGGAGGTGGTGGAGAGGGGAGATGATGGTCTTGAAAGAGGTGGAGATTTGGATCAAAGATGATGGCCTAAATGGAGAAGACAAAACATTAGGGTATAAAAGATAAAATTTAGAAAACTTAAATGGCAGTTATATAGTTTTTTGTTTCAATTTTTAAATTGACAGAAGTTATGCCAAGTAGGCAGTGTCTAATTTATCAAAATTTAAAGCTTGATTCTTAACTCAAAAATGTTTGGGGAGCGATTGCCCAAGTGATTATAGCACAGGGGTCATCTGGGTAATTAGGCCTTTATTTTATGGTTATCTTGTTCTATTTTTTATACTCAGAAACATGTTATAAGTAAGGAAAGTAAGACTAGGAAATGTTAAGGGGTCAACTGCTCATTTCCAAAACCTAAAGGGCTTATGACCCACCAAAATAATTATGAGTGTCCTGCCTTAACAATGACCGGATTCAAAACCAGATGGCTGTTCTTTCTAAGCGTTTTACTAGAATTGCTTGGACTAAGATTCTAAATACAAAAAAGTCTAAAATTTAGGTATTTAATTTTATTACATAGGTTTCAAATTTTGTTTTATAAATTTTTAATTGTATGAGTATACATCATACTATCTCTTCTTAATTTTTTTGAAATATACAATCTTATCATAATTTAATCGACTAGATTGAAGCATGTCATCCTAAGCATTTATCGTTTCTTCTGTTATTAATGTTGTGAGGAAATTTGTTCAAAGGGGGTTTTTTTTTTAAAGAACTGAACAAGACTTATATCACTCTCATTCTTAAGGCCCAGCATCTCGAGACCATCCATGAGTGCTGACCTATTAGTTTGTGCAATACTGCTTACAAGGTTATAGCCATGCTTTTGATCAATCGAATGAAACGGTTTTTGAATTTCTTTGTCTTAGAGCTTGAGAATGTCTTTATTTTTTGGCGATTCATATAAGATAACATAATAAACATAATAATAACTTGGAAACTCATCCTGGCTATCAAATGTACTAGTAAGTTTAGTGGACCCTTAGGCTATAAGGTGGCCTTGAAGTTGGAGATGAAGAAAGCATATGATAGACTACATTGGAGTTTCATTGCCTTAATTCTAGGGGCAATGAATTTCTTAGACCATAGGGTTAATATGATCATGGAATGCATGTCTACAGTATCTTATTTAGTCCTGGTCAATGGTAGCCTTAGGGATTGGTTTGTGCATAAGTGCGGTATTTGGTAAGGGACCCATTATCCTCTTGTCTTGTTATTCTCTATAGTGAAACCTTCTTGAACTTTCTAGATCATCAACATTTTATGGGCTGAATTCTGGGCATTAAAATTAGTATTTTAATCTTGAGTATGAACCACATTTTCTTCGCCAATGCTTGCTTCATCTTCTTTAGGTATGATCTGGATTCTATTTCCCATCTTAAGGATACTTTCCTCCTTTATCAGGAAAAGGCTGGCCAAGAGGTGAACTACTAAAAATTAGAATGGGCTTTTAGCAGAAATATTCCACATAGATTTATCAAGACCTTTTGCAAAAAAATCCCCTTCATGGCAAGTGACTCATTTACCAGATATTTGGAGTTCTTGTTTAACTGTGACTTTTTTAAGATAGGCTCCTATGGTTTTTTGAGCCTCAAAATTGAAAGTAAGATATCTTCTTGGAAATGAAGGCTTTTAAATCCTGTAGGTTGGCTGACACTCATTCATGCCTCGCTAACTCCCTTTCAATCTATATTATGTCTCTATTTCATATCTTAGTCACAATGTGTGATTCTTTATTTAAATGATTTGTCCAATTTTGGTGGTGAGGTGTTGATCTTGATCAGGGTATCCATTTCAAAAATAGATTTCTTTTCGTTTTTCCCAAATGATCCAAATCCTGCTTGCTAAGAGAGTCCAAATCCTGTTTGCTAAATATGGGAAATGAGAGTCATTATGGAAAGCAGACCCTAGTTTCAACTCGACCTTGCTTTGGCATAGTCTCCTTTTTAGCTATGAAATCCTCCAACCTAAAGTATGTTGGATGATTGGTGATGAGAGTTCGGTTGACATTTGGAAGGATTATTGAGTTTCCGGGCTTTCTTCAAGCAAGTTGATTGGACAAAGTTTTCATAACATTGCTTGGGGAAGAGACAAGGTTAGAGACTTATTTATCCTTAGTACTAAGCTTTGAGATGTTAATATTCTTAACTCTATTTTCCAAAGGGATGTGGTTGAAGCAATTTTATTAAGCATTCGGTGGGTGGCAGGTGTTGCTTATGATTAGCCAATTTGGGAAGGAGCTAGCGATGGTGCTTTTTCAACAAAAAAGGATATGTCCTCGCCTAACTTGAAAAATATGTTGATGGCATCAAGCTTGTCACATAAAACTTCTATTCAATTGTTTTTAAAGCATCTTTGGGCCTTTGACCTTCATCCCAAGATCAAGATTCTTAGCTAGAAATGTGTTCATAATACCTGCTAAAAAAGAGTTTTTGAAACAAAATGTCATCACCTCTCCACTTTGCCTCCGATGTAAGAAAACGGATGAACACATATCTCATTTATTTCTCCACTACTCAGTCTTGAAGGATGTGTGAGTCAACATTCTAGGTATTAATGAGAACTTGCTCGCTTGGCTACTCCACAATCTTCCTTTGGATTCTCAATGACAATCTAAAAGAAGAGATTGTGTCCTTATCTTGATATGGCACTTATGGCTTGGGCATAACAATGAGGTTTTCCAAGGTTCAGATATGACGGGCCCTCAAATTATTCAGTCTTATGCGCTTCTTACTTTGAGAGTCAGTTAGCAATACAGTACAAGGTTTATATATTCTAAAGCCTATTATCACACCAGCCTCTTTATGTAAATGTATGGAGTTTTGCCACTTGCTTCCCTACCACAACCATCTTTCATGTTAATGGTGCTTAAAATCTTTCTTTTGGTAGTTGTGCGGTTGGTTGGACTTATCGAAACTCTAATTCTGGTTTTACCAGTGTCAATAGTCAGACTATTTATACTTGTCCCTTTGTGCTATCTATTGAAATTAAAACCATTTTTTGTGCCATCTGGGATGCTAGTGTCATTCACTTAGACAATATTGTTATCCTTATAAATTCCACTCAGATTTTCATCCAATTATCAGACTACTCCTTAATCCACTAAAAAGTTAAAGCTAATGTTAGAGAATTTTAGTATCTTGTTAGCTTCTTTCAAAAGGTCACCTTGCTAGTCATCCGTCACACAGGTCTAGAGCAAGCTCATAAATTGGTCACTTCAGCCCTTTGGTCTACTCCCTTAGTTGTTTTGTTCAATTTCTTTCTAATTCCCCCCCCAAAAGGCTAGATTGAAACATTTTTTTGTTAATGAAACTTTGCCACCTTGGTTTTCAGGAAATGCTTTAATTTTATTATTATTTCACATTTGTTTGTTTTATTGGATTATGAAATCACTATTATTTCATTTGGTGCTGTTCCATAATTCCAAAGCATAGAGGGAGGCTCTAAGAACCATCTTTCTTTGGCTTTTGTTAGTCATTTCTTGAGCCTTTCCTTTATTGTTATGTTGGTCACCTTCATTCCTCATTGGACTGGGATGGTATACTAGGGGAAAGTAAAGTTTGATGGCCCATTCCTCTGTAAATGCCTTGAAAAGAGCAGAATCAAATTGAGTCTCAATTTCAGTAAAGAGCACTTTAGAACATCTAAACTTACAAATGATTAATGGTCGAAATTCATCTTCATGTAAAAAAACTCAACAAGACAAGAAAAGGTTGAAGAGGATAAATTGAAGAAGGCTGGCTAACAAGTTGTTACCTGGTAGGGGATTTTTGTTGAAATTCCTCACAATATCCAAAAGCTTTGTCTTGCCATTTCTTTAATTTAATGATAATAACTTGATATTTAAATCTCTAATCATTTTACAAATTGTAATAATTACCCTTAAAAATAATTTAGTGAATATTAATAATTCTTACTTTTTGTAGGTCTTAAAAATAAATAAAATAGTGAATTAAATGTATTTTAGAAAAAAAGTTAAATAAATTTAAAAGTTAATATGGAAAATTATAACTCAAATACATTTTAGAAAAAGGGCAAAAGACTAGTTTTAATCCTTGAATACTTTGCATTTGCCTTATAAACTTTAAAACTTTTCCATCTAATGATCCAACCACCACTTTTACACTTCTAGTCCGCCACACTATCATCCTTCTCCTACTAGACTAAGTGTGCAGGTCAGAGGAAAATAGATATGTTTCGTAGAGCATGGACCAAAGAGCAATATATTACCCCTGGTTTGGTTAACAATTTTGCTTCAAATTAATGAACCCTTGGGAAATTTAGGTTTTTTTTAAAGAATTCTAACCATGATTTGATGAAATCAAAGTGTTTAAGAGAAAATGGGTAGTAGAAGTTACAATATTTGGATCATTAAGCCTCTAGTGACATCCCTATGGCAAGCCACCGCTTTTGCCAAGCAGGGCTAAAGGTTGCAACTATGCTAGTTCGCAATTTGGAGCAAGTAGGTCCATGCCATTAGGATGACAATTTTAGGGCTATCTATTCTCAAGTTTCCACACCACTCTGGGGAGTGATGTACCATGGCATTGAAAGAGCTCAAGAATGGGAAAAATGGTGACAGTGGCCTAATTGATAGATGGAAACAATTAAACATTTCTGATGTAGAGATTAAGTTTTGAAGGGTTGCAATTATGGTTTTTCTATTTCTTTTAGAAGGTTTTTTTTTAAATTATGGGTATTAACCCTAAATTTAACTAAATATGATTCAATGGGTAAATTGCATGCGTTACCCCTAACCTTTAATTGTTGTTTCACGTTTAACCCTACCCTGCACTTTGCTCATTGTGTATCCTTAACCTTAACAAAATGTTTCACTTTGGCCCCCCTCTTTTTGGACGAAAATCATTATCCCAGATGAAAAAAGCTATATTAATAGGGGAAAATACTTGTTTTTACCCCTGTTAAAATTTTCTTTGCCAAAAAAGCTTAAAACTTTTAAATTTAACAAAACTACCATCAACCTCTCTTACCTATCCTCTCTCTCCGGAAGCCATGTCTCTGACCTCTCTTTCTTCCCTATTCTCTCTCTTTGGCCTCCCTTTCCTCCCCCCCATCCAATTTTTCCCATCTTCAGCCTTCATTTCCTTCTTCCCCTCCAATTTCCGGCCTTCTTTTCTTCCCCTCCTCATTCCCTCCGTCCAACTCCTTGTCCCCTTCTTCCCTTCGTCCTCCTTCTGATGAAATCAAGCCCAGTCTTGAGCTATGGCTCCTAACCTTTATCTACTTGTCACCAAATCGCCCTCACCCACCGGCGCCAAATCGAGAGAAGGCCAAATCGGGCTCATTTCTCTTTCACGAATCAACCATTTCAATCGCGTATGAATCAAACAGAATCCCATATAGGGATTTCTTGTAGATCTTCTACAAACTTCTGAAAAATTTTATAACGTGATAGCTATATCAGTTATTGTCTGCTACTTGTTCTTGATTGTGACCTCAAGCTCACTTGTAACAACCACAATGGTGACCATGCTGATAAACATTCCATGCTCTACTATTTCGGCGAGCCTTAATATCGCATTGCTGTTAGACCTCAAGTCTCTAAGATCTTTCTTCAAATACAACTTCATGATGTAATTGTTATTGTTTGTCATAAAATGATCACTATTGTCATCTCTACTGAGCTTGGTAATACACTCAAAATCCTTGAGCAGGTCCTGCAATCTTTGGGCAGTGAAGTCCCAGTAGAAGGGCACGATTTCTATCGGTAAGGCCAATCCACTCCCACCTAAATGCTTCACCAGCTTGGATTCATCCACAATCACAACAAATTTTTTGTGGGCCCCTTCCATCATTTTTTCTCTGAGGAGAGACCCAACCCACCTCGGCCTTTAACAAGATTAAGATGTGTGTTGACTTCATTGGCACCGTCGATTGGCAGATCGATGACCAGGTAGTGGTCTAGATCGAAGAGTGGGATCCCCAACGAGATTGCCTGTTCGTGAGTCTTCTTCGAGGTGGGCATTCTGATAATGGTCTTAAGTTTCCTTTGCCGTAGTAATTCACCGATGCTGTCACTAGCGTGCTTTACAGTGGAGTCGGTGCCAAGGCTGAAGACCACCCCGGACTTGACAAAATCCATGGCCTTGTAGGCAGTGATTTTCTTGAGCTCATCTTGGCTGAGGATAACAGGAAGAGACGGTGTCGGAGAATTGTGAATCGCGAACAACTACAGGGAATCACAGTTAATTGGAGCAAATTGCAGCCTCTTCTCCCTCTCACGAATCATCCACTTCAGTTGTTTTAATCACATAAGTAATAGGGAAAAAGCCTAAGTGGAGTCGTGATTTTGAGTGGTGGCGGAATAGGATGGAAGCCCAAGGGGTAGGAAAGGAAAGGTCGAAAATGGGGGGAGAAAGAGGAAAAGGAAGCCGAAGATGGGAGGAGATAAAGGAAAGGGAGGAAACGGACGCCAAAGAGGGAAGAAAGGAAGGTCAGAGACATGGCTGCCGAAGAGAGAGGAGAGGTAGGAGTGGTTGGTGGTAGTTTTGTGAAGTTTAAAAGTTTTAAGGTTTTTTTGGCAAAGAAAATTTTAACAAGAGTAAAAGCAAGTATTTTCACCTACTAACGTGGTTTTTTCCATTTAAGATAATGATTTTTATCCAAAAGGGACTAAAATGAAACATTTTATTAAGGTTAGGGATACGCTACGAGTAAAGTGAAGGTTAGGGTTAGAAGTGAAACAACAATTAAAGGTTTAGGGTAACGCATGCAATTTACCCATGATTCAATTAAAGAATGATTTACACTAAATTTTTTACTCACTTAACTAAGTTTTGGAAGACATTTAATTAACCATTCTAGTCATCTTTGAAGCTCATTACAATGTCTAAAAAGGTTAGTAATGGATTACCATATTTTATTATAAATTACTAGTTCTTAAGCATTTTTTAATTAAAATTTGAAATAAGAAATCTTTTTACTACCACAAAAAAAAGATATTTTTGTATGTGAATTGAAGATAATGGCTCATTTAAAATAAAAAAATCAGTGGAGTCCTGTAGCCTCAAACTAGTCGGTCTAATGCTTACTAACACCTAACAGGTTAGGGGTTCAAACCCAATTTCCCCTTAAATGACATGAATGCTAATTTAGTTGTCTTTCTAGGCTTAGAAAATGATGGCATCCTCCTCCTCATAGATATATATGTACTCTTAATCTTATACAACTTGTGAAGATACTTTTGAATAACATAAAAAATTCATTTTTCCTACAATCCTATGCTAATATGGTATTTTCCATCACAACTAATGTTTTTTGTCTAGAGAAAAATGAAAATGAAATATTTTTTGCCGGTTAAGGACATACTATGAGCAATTTGGAGGTTATGCACTAGAACAATAATTAAATATTATAGACCATGAGGACACTTTACCCACCACCTTTTTGGCCCCAAAACAAAAAGTTGAGCTTATTATATCTAGTTATTTGTGTGAAGCTTTTTATACAATTTGCAAATATATTAAGAATATATTTGAAAAGTGGTTGCTATGTAGCCACTATGAGTTTAGTTTGATATATATTCTTAATTAATCCATGCTTGTAAAAATAACAATAACTTATCAATTTCCATTTTCTCCCCATCTACAAAAAATGTGTTAATGGCTCTGGTTGTCCCTAAACAATGCTCCTTAATATTCCTAGAATTATCAAGTATTACATCACTCATCCTCAAACTATTTAATTATTGCACATATCATTTAGCTTTTATACTAGGCGTTAAAAAGTAATGAAAGTTGAGGGAAAATGCATAGCTAATCCTAAAACTTAGAAAAATTTTATATTTCAATTTCTCTCTTGGCTTCTTGTAATTACTTTCTCAAACTTTTTAAAAAGTAGGATCTAACTCTTTTTTACAATCTAAACAAATAATTAATATATATATAATCAAATACTTATAACATTCTGTATACACTATAAATGAATTAAGCCAAGACAATTTTAGAGGAAATTACGGCATCGGCTAATCTGTTGAAGTGTTGAATAATTTCATCTGTTGAACTGTTATTTTATTTTTCAATTAAATCATTAAAATTAGATAATTTGATTAACTATTCATTTTTGTTTCTCATTTGCTTAAATAAGTTTCTTCAACTCATTTTCATGCACAGAGACGAACAAATGCTAAGAGTAATATAAATTAAAGTTGAAAAGATTCTAATATGTAGGTAGAAAAAACTCATTAGTGTGTCAATTACTTTGTTGATTTGGTCAAACTTTTAGAAAAGCATGATAGTTAGAAGAACCAAGACTTTATTAGTGATATTTCAATAAAGAAGAATGAGAACGTATTCAATTGATAGCATAAAATGAGTAAAGACTTTTTTAATTTGGTCTAAGTCCTAAAGTTAAATGAACATGAATGAGACTAAACAAAACATGTTCCATTATAAAAGGTTATTTGTAGGAAAAAAAAGAGTAAGGAAAAGAAATAATAACCTTTAGAAAATGAAAAAGGAAAGATGAAATAAAGAAAAAACATTCGCAAAAAGGAACATAGAAAAATGATAGGAAAATTGAAGGAAATAAAGGATCGATAAAAGAAAAAACAAAGGAAAAAAGAGTGGTAATTAAGGATGAGGAAGCAATGAACAATAAACAAGAAGAATAAAAGAAAAAAAAACCTTCAAAAGAAAAAAACTTGAAAACCAAATAGAAAGAAAAAAAATGAAAGGAACAAGAATAAATGCTTAAATAAAATTCAATTATAAAAAATTGAACAATTTAATTTGCAATCATTTACATCATAAAATTTTATGAAGACAAAGTAAAGAAAAGTTCATGCTGAATTAAAAGAAACTAAAAGAGAAATTTTATGATTGAATTAGAAAATCGTAAAATTTTATGACTCAAATAAAAATGTTATCTAAGTTTTAGGGTTAATTATTCATTTTCCCCACTTTTATGTAGGAAGATGACTTTAATAATTAGATATTTTCAACATAATTAATGTGACGATTGATAGTTTCACAACAATTAAGTAACGTGAAATATATTTTAGGGATTAATAGTGGTATTAACCCACTAAAAATTTATAATAACAATAACAATAATAATAATAATAATAATAATAATAATAATAACAGCAGCAGCAGCCGTGGTAGTGATAGTAACAGTAATCCAAAACTCCATCGCAATTCCCTCCCAACGTTTTCTATATAAACTCGGCCCTGCATTCTGGTCTATTCAAACTCGAACGACGCCTCTACAAAGGAAAACTTGAAGAATTGAAATCTCCCAAGCCAACAATGGCCGAATCAGCCCAGATCCTGAAACCCTCAATCCTTCTCCTCTACAACCCCGCCGAGCTGAAGAAGGTCTTCGACCAATTCGACATGGACAAGGACGGTAAGCTCTCCATTGCGGAGCTCAGCACCGTCATGAAGGCAATGGGCTGCTCTTTCACCGATGCCGAGCTCAAACGGATCATGGGAGAACTGGATGCAAACAACGACGGCTTCGTGGACATGTCAGAGTTCGAATCCATTTGCCGCTCCACCGGCAACTCGGCTGCCGCCGACCTCCGCAAAGCATTCGATGAGGGCGACAAGGACAAGAACGGGCTTCTGTCGGCGGACGAGCTCCAGTTGGTGCTGGGCAAACTCGGGATCACGTGCACTGTGGAGGACTGCGGCCGGATGATCAAGTCCGTGGATGTGAACGGCGACAGGAACCTGGATTTCGCGGAGTTCAAGAAGATGATGAGCAAGCCGCTTGTTGAAGCCGGTATCAGCGCTTGAGATTATTACCCGAATCAGAATCAGACTAAAAATCTGATTCTTATCTAATTTGGTTTCATGTAGGACATCGATCGTAATGTTGGTGTCATATATATCTACCTGTATAAACTGTAAAACGCATGCTTGAAGTCGGCGGTCGGGAGTTAACTCGCTTTTGTCTTGTCTCTTGAGCGCCACCGTCTCTTGGCGCATTGTACTGATAAAATCCGTTATTAAATAAAGGAGTTGTTTTCTTTTCTGGTAATTCTTTAGGATTACAAATGCAGAGATTTGAATTTTAGTTGTTATATGGAAATAAACGAAATAACTTAACCATTTGGTTGGCTGCTAGTAAGGCATTAATGTCCCGTTCAGCCATTCCATCAAATGGAGATGCTCTTGCAATTCCAAAACGCTCAAGAAAAGCAACTCCTCACAGTTAGGTTGCTGAGTTATCGAAACTCAAGTGGCTAAAGAGGTGCAAGAGGCATTATTCTGGATGACAAAGGGAATGTGGTGATCCATCCTTTTTGCTAAGAAACTAGGGTTGACTCTACCCTTAGAATCATTATTTATTTGATTTTTCGTTAGGCGTTTTAGAGATACGGTGATCAAAATAACAAAAAATGCATGACTTATTGGAGTATTTGATGTAGTGGGTCTTGATTGAAAGAGGGGGAGAAAAAATAAAAATGAAAAAAAAAATCATTTTTAATTACATGGAATCTGTCCAAATATATTTGTATATGGATTAGATCTATTAGTTCTGAAATTGAAAAGACAAATAAAGAGGATGGATTTGGATATAAGTACATGAAGTTTGGTTAACCGAATTGCAAACTAATGTAGTATTTTTTTTTTCAGTTTTTGGTTATTGCTGTTTTCTAATCTTATTCAGTTTATTTGGTTCTTGCAGTTTTCTAATCTTATTCAATTTATTTGGTTCTCAACACCTGTAGACCTGTAGCCAAAAACTAACTTTTTTGGACAATTCAGTTTCTGTTAAAACTGAAATAATCAAATGATCACTTCTAATAATAGCATCTTTGTACAAAAACAAACATTGCACAGTTTAGTTGGCAATGAAAAAATAATTAGGACTTGTTACCTTTTCTACATCAAATGGATTCTCGCTAAATACGGTTTTGTATAAGTTTTAGAAAATCTTCAGTACATTTAACAAAATTCAACCGTAAAAGCTTTGAGATATTTGAGGATGCAATCGAGAATGGGTTTCGTTTCACCTTGCCTTGCAGCCTTCCTAACAATATGTCTGTGATACTTAATGAATTTTTTTTCATATTACTGTATTATGGAGTTTGAAAAATATAAGAAGCCGATAGACTACAAGAGTGATTGTTACCATTGGTGAATCATAGAAAAACCTAACTTTGCTAAGAAAAATTCCTTAGCAAGTAATCGTAGCAAAAAATTCTTGTCACAAATAGTAATTGTCGCAATATCAAGACAAATGTGCAACAATTATAATCGTTGCAAAAATAGCAACGATTCTGCGATGATTACTATTTGCCTTGATATTTATGTGATGATTATAATCATCGCAATTTGTAATAAATAATTGCGACAATCTTGCTAAGATTTTAGTTTATCAAACTTTAATTAATTACATTTCCTTCAACATATTCTTAAAAAATTGGCCTATTACATTTTTCATCCATATTTTGGTTCTTTCATCAATTAAGACCTCAAACTTCCATTAGTTTCATTTTTCATCTATAATTACCTTTTTTTAAACCATAACTCCCCACTTACCCATTCCATAAATTAACAACCCAAAATTATGCTAACACATTCCAATTAATCACAAAATAAACTAGGAAATCACATAATCAATCAACAAATCACGATGAA
This sequence comes from Aquilaria sinensis, assembly GCA_005392925.1. Lineage (NCBI taxonomy): Eukaryota > Viridiplantae > Streptophyta > Magnoliopsida > Malvales > Thymelaeaceae > Aquilaria > Aquilaria sinensis. The sequence continues at coordinate 159,135 of SMDT01003319.1, forward strand.
CAATAATCAATCGCACAAGTTAACCCTTTCCAATTAATCACATAATCAGCCAAGAAATCACATCTTAAACTAATAAATCTCCATAAATAATAACTAATCACACTAACCCATTCCAATGAATTATATAACAAACCAAACAAATCAAACCAAAAAGGATGAGAATCAGACCATTTGAGAGAGAGGAAAGATTTTGCTGGGAGGGGATAAGATGGATGAGGAGGAAAGGAGAGACAAACAAGGTAGAGAAGAAAGGATAGGAGATTACATAGTGGAGGAGGGGAGAGACGATGTGGAACAGAGATGGTGGAGGAGAGATAGTGTGGAGTAGAGATGATGAAGGGTAAAGGAGAAACGACATGGAGCGAAGAGGCAGCCTATGGAAAGAGACAAGTGACTGTGTATAGTAGAGCAACTGATACAAAGAGGGTTCTAATGCAATGAAAGGACTAATGGAGGAGATAGAAGAGACGGGTGATGAAGGTGACGGGCAATGGAGGAGAGGCGATGAAGGAAATGAGAGGGATGAGGGTTTGTGAATCGGAATGAGAGGGAAGGGGGGCAGTAGGTTAATGTTTAATTGCAGATATTGTGATGATTATTATCATTGCTGTTTTTAGCTATGATATAGTCTCAATTATTTGCAAAATCAAGGCAGAATCATTGCAGATGGTTTTGCTGTGCTTACTGCTATGACAAAATCGTAGCGTATGTCCCGCCCAAATTTCTCTCAAAATTTTCATCCCCCCTCCCCCCGTGGTGCACGGAAGATTTCCCTTCCTTTGGTTTAATTTTTCATACAATTTAGCCTTGATTAATTATCCTATTTTCTCACATTTTACCCTTAATTTTTTAATTTTTTGCAATTTTCCCATGACATTCAACTACCATTAGATTGCAAAATGTTAAAATTTTTGTGTTAAATTGAAAATTAATGAAAATTTCAAGCAATTAGTTATAGTAATTATTATTAATTGATCACTAAATATTAATTTTTCAAAATACCAACAAACCTAATCTAAAAAATATAAATAGCTTATGGACCAATGTCATAATTTTCGCAAATTACTATAGAATTATTAAACTTATTGATATGGAAACCTTGAAGGAGATGCTACTTTCCAAATATGGAAACCCCTAAAATGAAAAGTTTAGGGTTACAGTTAGTATTTAGGGTTAGTGTGGAGTTGGTGTTTAGGGTTATGGTGTAATGTTAGTTTTTAGGGTTAGGATTAGTTTTATGGTTTTAGGTTTAGTTTTAGGGTTAAGGGTTTGGTTATTTTTTAGGGAGTAGGGTTAGGGTTGATGGGTTTAGAGGTTAGTGTTTAGGGATTAGGGTTAGGCTAAATTTGGAAGTTTTCCAAAAGTTTGGAGTTTCTAAATTTTGAGGTCTTTGAAAAGTTTGGAGTTAGAGTTAGTGTTTAGGGTTAGTGTCTAGGGTTTAGTATGTAGGGTTATGGTTTAGTGTTAGTGTTTAGGGTTAAGGTTAGTTTTAGGGTTTAGTTTTGGGTTAGGGTTGATGGGTTTAGGGTTTAGAGATTTTGGGTTTATAGTTTAGGGTTTAATGTTTAGTGATTAGAGTTTAGGGATTAAAGTTTAGCTTTTAGGGTTAGGGTTTTAGGGTTTAGGCCTAGGATTTAGTATTTAGTGTTTAGGGTGAGGATTAAGGGTTTTAGGGTTTAATTGGGTTTATGGTTAGGGTTCAGAAGTTTTGGATTCATCTTTAGTGCTTGGGATTTAATGTTTCACTGTTAGGGATTAAGGATCTAGGGTTTAGGGTTTTTGAATTTAGTGTTTTTAGGGATTTAGGGTTTGGGGATTTAATCATGGCTAGATCGTGGCAGTTTTTTCTATGATTTTGCTATGATTTTTTTTTATAATGAAGTTGTCACAAATTTTCCCCTAAAAAATCCCCTCCAAAACCTTTGAGACGATTCTTATCATTACAAATATTTTATCACAAATCATAGCAAACTATGCTGATTACATATCATAGCAGACATGATCATATACAAAAATCGTTGCAATTACCCCGTTGACTGGTCCAACCTCGTTTGAGCTACGGTTCTTTGATGGTACTCTTCTGCCTCGCTCATATAATCGTTGCAATTGATCATCACAAAAGGTCCTCCGTCTTGTAGTGATAGTTGAGTCTAACGTTATTCACTCTTCCCTCTGTTGTATTCTTTTAGTATTGTAGTCTTACAGTTGTGAGGAAGCTGCGTAATAATGAGAATGACTTCGTATTGATCTTGTGGCAATGCCCAATGATGGAAGAAGGAAACCAAGATGACGAGAAGTGGAGTATACGTACAAGACATGAATGATCGAAGCTGCATGATCCTGCAAGAATAAGGAGGGTACGGTTAATAAAAGCAATCCTGCCTTGATCCATCAGTTCCGTTACCTCTGAACATCAGGAAGCTGCTTGCTTTGGCGTCTTGTTTCTGGAGTTTTTGAGTCAGGCTGGGGTCGCTCTCTCTCTAAATCGACCACAACAAGGGTTTCGTCGGTTAGGTCGTCACCTGTTCCTCAGGAAGTTCGCCTCAGCCTTTTCCCTTTCAAGTCACTTTCTTCTATCTTCTTTTGCTTTCAGCGTTTAAAACGCGTTTGCTCCGCGTCCAACTAATTAACAACTTTTGGAATTTAAGGGCCCAATGAAAAAAAGAAAGATATTTACACAAAGTCCTTACTTTATCTATCGTATGAAATTCCAAATACGAACAAAATTCAATGTTTTGACATCGCAAAAAAAAAAAAAAGTCAAAAATTTAGGTGGAAGAATAAAATACCACAAATTTATATTTTGTTTTAGCTAGCCGCGTTAGTGAAATAATTGGGAAAAATCACTGTTGTTTACTTAATTACCACGAACGTGTTAGGTATATTCTTCTTCTGTGCGTGGTTCTTGTTTTTCTTTTCTACTTCTCTCTAGGAATAAAACATTAGGCTATATATTTTTTATGAACATGTTTAGCTAGTTCACATTTAGTTGTGAACAATTTTCTCATTTTTCTTATTTAAAATTCTTTGATAAAAGGTTAAATGCATAGCTTGTTTTAATTATGTAAAAACTTTATTTTCTAAATTTTAAAAAGCTTATGCTACAAAATAGAAAACATTATTTTAGACGTTTCACACCTTAGTTTTCGGGGAAAAAGAAACAGTGAGTGTGGGTACCTTTAGGTTTGTTGCTATAAATAAACCTTTATATAGTACCTTGCGTGTGTATTGAAAACAAGTACACCTTTCCACTTTTTAAGAATGCTACAATGCAAGTATTTAATTTATGAAGCTTATAAGAGTCGTTTAGTTTAATGGGTTTCTTTGCACAATTTTATTTCCACTAAATTTTTTACATATAAGTATGTGAATTTGATTTTTTTCAAGGAAAACATTTTTTGTGAAGGATTGTATTTTCTCTGTGTTTATATTTGTTCAGAAATATAGTAGTCTTCCATCAGTTTCGAGTCTGGTCGGACCGAAAACTATTTTATTGCCAGGTTGATAAAATAATAAATTTGTGTTATCCTCCCGCCACAAATAATTTATTTAGATTTAGAGGAGAACTATATCTGAAAAATTCCACTACGAAATAAATATATAGACTAATTTTGCAACACGTATAGGAAAAAAAAAGTCCAAAACTCCCAAATTGGAACTTGTTCTAAACCCTATATATCCGGGTCTTGAAATCTTGCCAATCAGAACTCGAAGGACGCCAAAACAGAGAAACTTGGGTACGTTCTCTCTATATCTAGACAACAGGTATGGGGGAAACAGCCCCGGTCCAGGCCCAGAAATCCTCCTCATTCTTCCACAACTCAGATGAGCTGAAGAGGGTGTTCGACCAGTTCGATACCAATAAGGACGGCAAGCTCTCCGTCAAGGAGCTCAGCGCTGTCATGAAGGCAATGGGCTCCTCCGTCACCGACTCCGAGCTACAGCGGGTAATGGAGGACATCGACACCGACCACGATGGCTTCATCGACATCTCCGAGTTCAAATCCATTTGCTGCTGCTCCGATGACGACGCTAGCAATCCCGGCGACGACCTACGCAAAGCCTTCGATTTGTACGACCAGGATAAGAACGGGCTTATCTCGGCGGCTGAGCTGCACTCTGTGTTGAGTCGACTCGGAGTGGCCTGCTCCTCGGAGGACTGCTGCCGGATGATCAACTCTGTGGATACGGACGGCGACGGGAGCGTCAATTTCGAGGAGTTCCAGAAGATGATGAGCAAGTCGCTTGGAAGCAACAGTTCGTAGTGGGGAGATTTCTTAGGGCCGGTGGGTGTCGGAATCAGATTGCTGTCTTAGGTTTCGCTAACGTAGGAGTTGTTGTTATCTAAAATGAAAGTATTTGTGAACTTGGGATGCAGGAGCGCTACACGTTCGGAAATTGTACAAAACTAAAAATAAAATCCGAGGTGAATAAACGGCGAGCGCCGGGAATCTGCGAATCCATTTCAATAGTTAAAAATTTTTTAAAACAGAAGTCGGAAAAAGAGGCTCTTCGGCCTAAAAGTCGAAAAGAAAACAAACCAGAAAAACGTTGGTGGGCTGGGCTGGGCTAACTCTTTCCGATATTTTGGGTGTATCAGATCCGATCCACATCAGCCGGCTTGATTGTTGATACTGATGCTGATGCAACACCCCCTGATCCATGAATGCGCTTAGTTACATGGTGAAAGCGCCTAACGGGACCACGAATTATTAGGCTCCTGGTCGCGAACTTCAGCCCTGCCGAGAATTCGCAAACTCACTGCTTAATTCGAGAATTGTAAGAAAGCCTTTATATTGGGTTTCGAAACATGGGCTAGAGGTGATTTCTACCTGCTGTAATTTTCATTAAATGATTATATTAAGTTCTTCACTTCTTCTCTTTAATGTGTTTCTACTTTTCATTTTAGGAAAAATAATCCGCTACTTCTTTCTTTCTTTCTTTGCTTTTTTTTTTCCCTCCAAACGTTACGCCACTTCTTTTATACTTCAAAAAAAAAAAGTATAACTTATAACAGGAAGGATAGAGCACAAAAAAATAAAAAAATTGATTCATAATATAATACACGCACATGCGGTGCAAAGTTCTCAAGCCACTCATGCTTTCAAAATTTTTAACATTTTTGATAAATTCGTCCTTTTATTACTGCTATGCATAACTTAGAGAAAAACTAGGGAATTGGCAATTTTGATTATTGACATATATAAACTCTTAAGCCGCTTCCCTCTCGATGTTTTTTTAAACCTAACGAATGCGCGCAGCGCCGCAGACTAGCTTTCGAGGGGCGAATCTACATACAAATTATGCGGGTTCACGGGTTTTTTTTTTTTTTAACTAAAAAAATTACTCTTTTTTTTTCCCAATAAAGATGATAAGTTTATTTTTTAGCTACCTTAGAAAATATGAATTATTTTCTTTTTTGAAAATTTTTTAATATTTAATTTACATTATTTTTATTATTTAAACTCTTATCTCTCTCTATAGAAAATCCAAAAAACTGTAAAAAACAGAAAAATAATTTTTTTATTTTTCTAACTCTTATTTAAACTATCGCTACACAAAAAGCAATATATATATATTAGCTTCAGTGATAAAAATGGAAAAAAAAAAATAAATTATACATATTTTAATCTCTATACAAAAAAAAAATGCCTCATTTAAAATGTGATCGGGGAAGTATTAATTAAAAAATACAATTTGGTAATTGGACCCTCTTCCAATTTTTTAGTAAATCCCCTAAACTTAATAACATCTATTTAAACAAAAAAAGTGAATTTCTTTCACCTTTAAAATGTAAATAGTGGGTCACTGTCTTCTCTGTACAAAGGATTATTTACTGAAAAAATTCATATTCTAATATTCATTTAAACTCTCACTAAATAAAACTTAAAAAAGATTTTTTTTCCATTTTAGCTTCAGGAGTAAAAATGAAAAAAAATAAATTACACACGTTTCAATCTTAGTACTAAAAAAAATGCATAACCTAAAATGGAATGGATGGGGTATTAATTAAAAATATATAATTTGGTAATTGGGCCATAGTTAATTTCTTAGTAGACCCGCAAAAGTTAATAACATCTATTTGAACCAAAAAAAAAAAAAAAAAAAAAAATGCCAAAACCGTTGGAATAAAGACAAAACTGTTTTTCCAACGGCTTAGCAGTTGGAACTTTTACGAGATTAAATTTAGAAAATATATATAATATTTCCAACGGCTTTAGCCGTTGGAAATTGGGGAAATTAATGGGATTTTTTTGCAAATTTTATATATATAATAATTCCAACAGCTTTAGCCGTTGGAAAGTATGTACTATGAGTTTCAACTACGTGTGTTTTTTATATATAATATTTCTAACGGCTTGAGCCGTTGGAAAATGGGTAAACTAATGGGTTTTTTAGCACATTTTTTATATATAAGAGTTCCCTGTTGGAAAATATGTAGTTATAATTAATTTGTTTGTTTGGTCCATCATGAGGATAATTTTAGGGGAAATTATGCTGAAATTGTTCCAACAGCTAAAACCGTTGGAAGTCATTATGAGGATTTTAGGCATTTAATTGTTCCTTTCCAACGGCTATAACCGTTGGAAAAAAAGAAAATATATACAATTTTTGTTTTTCAACGTTTCCAGCAGCTGAAGCCGTTGGAAAATTAATTAGTACATCCCTGAGCTTCCAACGGCTTCAACAGTTGGAAAATCATTAAATTAAACGGTGCGTTTTGGAAATTTTTTTCCAATGGCCAAGGCTATTGGAAATTAGTAATTTAAAATCACCCCTTGAGGCGATCGTCTTTTTCCCAGACGCGTCTCTCTCCTCTCTGGGACTTCTTTCCTCGCACACACATACACAGCACATTCGTTTCTTTGATTAAGGGGTTAATCAAGTTCCTAGAGCTTATTTTGATGTGGATCTGGTATGGTTTTGCTTGATCTGTAGGTTAGTTTGGATTAGTTTGGATTTATTTTGAATTTTTTCCATTGTTTTTTCGCGGATTTGCATAGTGCTTTGTTTGTTGATAATGTGTTTTGATTTTGCTTGTTGTAGTTGATTCGAAGCTATTTCGAGGGATTTGAAGGAAGTTAATTGTCGGATTTGAGGTTAGTTCATTACATATGTATTTTTAATTTTTTTTCCAAATAATAGTTAAAATCCGGATTAATTTCATGGTATTTTGGTTTGAAATATGTGAAATGTATGTGATTTGTAGTTGTTGATGGTTGGATGTGAAGTATTTGGGTTACCCATTATAATTTAACATTTATGTCCATTTTCTTACTGTTTTTCTTAATTTCGGGATTAATTAAAAAATAGAAAATAATTAGTTTTAAGTAAATTGTTTAGGTAGTATATTTATGTGTGAAATTAGTTAGTATAATTAAAAATATTTAATAATTAGTTTTAAGTAAATTGCTTAGGTAGTATATTTATGTGTAAAATTAGTTAGTATATTTAAAAATAATAAATAATTAGTTTTAAGTAAATTGTTTAGGTTGTATATTTATGTGTGAAATTAGTTAGTATAATTAAAAATAGTTAGTAATTAGTTTTAACTAAATTGTTTAGGTAGTATATTTATGTGTGAAATTAGTTAGTATATTTAAAAATAGGAAATAATTAGTTTTAAGTAAATTGCTGGGGTAATATATTTATGTGTCAAATTAGTTAGTATATTTAAAAATAATAATTAATTAGTTTTATGTAAATTATTTAGGTAGTATATTTTGGTGTGAAATTAGTTAGTATTTTTAAGAATAGAAAATAATTAGTTTAAAGTTAATTGTTTACGTAGTATATTTTAAATGTGAAATTAGTTAGTATATTTATAAATAGGAAATACTTACTGTTTTAAGTACATAGTTTAGGTAGTATATTTATGTGTGAAAGTAGTTAGTATATTTAAAAATACCAAATATTTAGTTTGAAGTCAATTGTTTAGGTAATATATATTGTTAGTATGTATAATGTTTAATTGGATTTATTCTTACAATGTTTTCAGAATTGGAATTAATATAAATGTACAAAATATTTGGACTTGGATCAGAACAACATGTTGTGCCTGGACGACGACGACCAGCGTGTACTCATGCAACACATGTTGATGTCACACAGACTCTGGAGTTCACTGAACAAGTACAGCAAGTCGTAGTGGAGCAAACTGCACAACAAGCATCACAGTATGAGCGGAAGCTACAGCGTCTGAAGAGGAGACAACGAGCTGAGCTCGAGTACATATGTAACTTAATTCGCATTCCCCCGCTCGCGCCTCCTGCAGATGATGATGACGACTCGGGATCGGATTAAGAATATATTAGGTATATCATGCTACTATGTGTGTTTATTAACAAACAAACATTTAGTTGGAGAATGAAACCATGTAATTTCTACTATAAATGCTTATGTGTGGATTTATAAGTACATTTATATCATGACGTAGTAATTTGAATTGTGTATATTTTTATGTCATTTTATATATATTGTTATGTAATTTTAGTAAAAAATTTGACTGCAAACGATATAATTATCTACAATATAATAGGTTAAAGTTTAAAGCAAACATTCAATTCAAATAAACAGTTCAATAAATGAAAAAATAATTCAAAACGGAAAGTAAATATGGCCAAATTTCCAACTGCCCAGGCTCATTTCCAACTGCCTGAGCAGTTGGAAATTTTCCATGAGGCAGTTGGAAGTCGTTGGAACACAAAAAAAAAAAATTACTACAGCCGTTGGAAATTCTTCAACTGCTTATTTTCTAACGGCTGACAGTTGGAAATTCCAACTACTAAAAACTGGGCCGTTGGAAGTAAAACTTCCAACGAATGGATTTCCAACTATGTCATTTCCAACTGCCAGCCGTTGAAAACATAAATTTTCCAACGACCAGCAGTTGGAAGTGGTGCTATTTTTAGTAGTGGTTGCTTTTACCTAAAAAAAGCGATTCACTCTCCTCTTGGTACAAATAATTATTAACTAAATCGTGTAAGTAGTCCTTAACCTTTAATTGTCATTTCATTTTAATCAATAATCTATTGAATATTCTATTTTGGTCATAAATATAGTAAAATTGTTTCATTTTGTTCCCCCACAAAATAAAATTCATTAACTCAGAATAACTATCTAACATAAAATTTTTAAATTCTAATTTAAATATTGGTAACTATTTAAACAGTTTAATATTTTTTGATAGCAAATAGAAAATTTAAATTAATATTTTTTCTTTCTGAATAAAATAATTTCATTTTATAGAAAGAAAAAAAAAGGATGATTTGAATTTTCTATTAACTATAAAAAAATTATTATATAAATTAAATTTAATATAGGATAGTTACCGAATAGTTTAAATTATTATCTAAATTTTTTCTTTCAAATGAATATTTTCAGTTAACATATTTCATCCAATAGGAACCAAAATGACATGTTTTTATTAGATTTAGGACCAAAATGAAACTTTTTAATTTAGGACCAAAATAGAATATTTAATATGTTAGAGACTAAAATAAAACAATAGTTAAAGGTTAGGGATCATTTATAAAATTTACTTAATAATTATTTATTGAAAAAAGATAATTTTCAAATTTTAAATTCTTACGGTACAAAATCTAAAAAGAATCTTTTTCATTTTAGTTTCAGGGGTAAAAATAAGAAAAATAATGTAAATTACAAATGTTTTAAATTCTATGCCTAAAGGAACACATCATTTAAAATGGGACAAACAGAATATTAATTAGAAATAAATAATTATGTAATTGGACCCTCTTTGATTTTTTAGTAGACCCCTAAACTTAATGGCATTTATTTGAAGAAAGAAAAGTTAGTCCCATTTACCTTAAAAAAAATAGAAAAAGTGGGTAACTCTCTTCTCTATGTAAATAATTATTTATTAAAAAATTTATATTTTAACCCATCAACTTTCATGTTACTTCCTCCCTATGCCTTGAACTTTCTCATCACTTAATTATTTTTCTCTTCAAACATATGGGAAGGTCAAGTAAAAGATAAAGTTAGTGGACAAAGTGATTATGAATATACAAGTTCAAGGGCTAATACGGTACTTTGCCTTTACAAGAATAGATGTACACTAAGAAAAACAAAAACCAGACCTTAATAAAAATGACATGGTTTCAGCCACAAATAGGCAATTAAGGCAACAAAAAGAATGGTCTTGTTTTGTTTAGCGCACATCAGGACAAAATAAAAGTTTTTATCAACTGTTTATTGAACAGTATTTCCATTCACGGTCTTTGATATATAATAGGAACAAGGTGCATGAAAGTTACGCGTTATGGCGGTTCATATAATTATTATATAAATTCGTGGAAAGATCTCGAGACTTAATATGTAATAACCCTAGAAATTAGGGAGAAAAAAATTACCAAATTACCCTAAATTAAAAAAAAAATAAATAAATAAAAATAAATAAATTAACATTTTGTCCTTATGGGTTTTTTTGTAATTTTACCTACCAAATTAGAAAATCAATATAAAATTTAGAATCTTGATCCTTAGATAATTCCTTTAGTAGTTATTAAGTCAAATTCCAAACCAGAAGCTCAAAGTCATTTTCTTTAGGCTAGGGGCATTTTTGTCATTTACAACCGAGCATCGGATGAAAAATCTGGGAGCACCATTGGATTCTTCTAAAAAAAGTGAGTCAAGAGAAATTTACCTCACTTAATTTTGAATTCGTTTGCTTAGGTTTTCCAAAATTTAACCAACGCGTGTGTAGGGTTTAAACCGGGTTCGTGCTACCGCTACATAGGATTATTTTTCCTTTTCTCCCTAACCCTAATTTATTTCTTCTAAAACGTTCCATCCGCAAAGCACCGACAGGATTTTTTGAAACTTTAGATTAAAAAAAAAAACTTGCCAATCTAGTTTATCCTAATTAATTACCATATTATTATATTATTATTTATTTTGCCCTATGCTTCTATTTGGCGTGGAGCGCCTCACAGACCTTTTCCCTTTTCAACATTTTGGCTCTTCTCCCCATCAACCGCCGCCTACGCCATAGAAAGAAAATTAGATTTTTCTACAAGAAGATCGTCCACAATTCTTTCGTCCCTTTGCGCCGATTGTTTGTCTCCACCTAGTGCTCCATCAAACTTGTGTAAGTCATCTCTCCATGCTTTGATTATTGGTTATTCAAAAATACTAGAATGTTAATTTAATACCATATTTTACCTAGATTTATTAGATTGAGGAGAAATCCTATTGGAACACAAAAACTATCCTACACGCACCGGCGATTCCGAATTCATTTGTGTAAGTCTAAATTATTCTATATCCCCCTTTTAATTTTTTTTGTCTTTCTTTTTTTTCTTTTTTTTTTCCAGAACCTAAAGGCCTTCTATCTTTGCTGTAAATATTTGGTAGATTATCTTTAATCCAAGTTTTGGGTTTTTCCACTCGTTTCTGGTGCAATCTTGTCCATACTTGGTTCTAAACCCCGGTGAGCCACCTTAGCCTCTTTTAAAAATTATCTTGACTACCAATTTTGAATATTACAGCCCTAATAATTCTCTTTTCCTTGTTGTCCATGTTGTTACAAAGGGTTAGAAAACCCTTACTTGAAGGTTTGGTACTTCTTTGGACTCCCGGAGCGTCAGAGATCCCGAAAACACATCGGTAACCGAAATAATTTTTTTTTTCCTTCCAAGATCAATTTTTACAGCCATTAAATGAGTTTATAAGTTAGTGTATGGCCGCTGTAATTTTTAGGATCAATATCAAGAAGGCTCCCGGCACGATCCCGAATAGGCACAAGGCCACCGAAGACACCCCGAGACCCTTTTTGCCCATTAGGTAAAATTTTGGCCTATATGTTAAGAACATGAACCTTCCAAGTACCATTTAGGAAAATTTCTAAATTTTAGCACATTTTCTAATTTTCTACCTTACTAACATTTTGTAGGACCGTCCTAGGAAATCGCCTCTTTCGCCGTATTATTCCGAACTAGGTAAGGGGGAAGAGCGGGTTAGTTCTCGTGGGCCCTCTTAGGCCCAAAATAAGCATCAACCCGAATAATAAATTTTAAGTAAACAATTGGGCTAAACAAAATCTTTAAACGTGTGGGCAACATGGGTAGGGTAATTAATTAGTTTTTCCTAAAATTTTATTTTATTTTATTATATTTTATTTTAGTTCTCTTCCTTTGAGATGTAATTTTGGTTGGTTGGTTGTATGGTTCTAATGATGTGATGTATGATGTATGTTTGGCGCTAGTATCATACTAGGACCGCTTATAACAAGAATTAAATTAGAAATATGTTAGGACCGCCTAAATAAACACCGCTAGTAGCATGTTTAGGGCCGGCGAGACAAACACCGCTAGTACCATGTTTAGGGCCGACAAGCTCATTAGCAACATGATGAGATTGGAAGGAACCGTTAGTGGCATGTTAGGGCCGTAATAAATTATTATAAGCTGATAGATAAAGGATTAGGAGCGTAAATACTAAATGACCAATTTAGAAAGAATTCACGAGAAATGAGATGAACATTTATCACAAATACACTTAAAAGATATCATTGATTGTCATGACATCATGTAACACTAAACTAAGATAACATGATAAAAGAAATAGGATGCACTAGAATCATGGCATTCTACTAAAAAGAGCTAAAATAAAATGAGCTACGGTCATGCATCAATTGGTTGTTGCATATGATTGATGTTTGTCATACACAAGATTGCATTAAGTAAAAGATTTGAAGAGTAAGATAAAATACGAGGCATGCAAGGTTGGTGACGAACCATATCTACATGACCTAACAAGCCGTAAATTTAGACGAGAGGTTCGGAACGGACGATTCGAACCCGAGAGGCATGTTAGGGTGGCGGCGGACCGTCCCTAGTCATGACCCGATATTGACACGGAGTATGGAGATATGATTTGTGCGCTGTCAGACCATAGCTGGCGAGGGACCATGCTTATGGCTGGTATCACGAGAGGCTCTACCTCGGCGTAGGTATCCCGAGAGGCTCTGGCTTGGTGGCATCCCTAGTGGCACTGCCTAAGAGTTATCCTGAGAGTGGGTGATGTACAAACTCACCACCCTAGGTTCATCCGACGGCAATTAAGTATTAGAATAAGTGATCGATCAAGAAGATATTATTTAATCGGTAAAAAGAATTATGCATATGCATGGTAGTTCAAGCATGCTAGTAGGACTTTGATTTTGTTGTTATGATTTTGTATGAAATTGTTCTTTAATTAAATTGTTACAGCTTAAAGTTTATTATTTGTTGTTGTTTGTTACGGGAATATTAGGACCTACGTGATGGGCCTGATACTTCCCCCTTACTGAGCAAGTTGTGCTCACCCCTCCTCTTAATGTTTTTCTAGGTGAGTACTATGAGGAGACAGAGTACACTGAACCATATAACGAGGTTCAAGATGTGGAGCAGACTGAGTGAGGGTACGCTGTAGCCCCTCAAAAGTAGAACTGGCTGGGACTGGGTTTTAACTTTGTGTTATTTGATTTCTAAAGAAACATATGGTTTGTTTAAATTGACACATTATGCGCATATTAGTTTTCTTGGGATTGTCACTTAACTACTTTGATTTAATTTAATACTCTCATTGTTTGGAAAATGATTTAAATAAAATGTTTTACCTCATATTTCTTAAATTATTTTTAATTAAATGCTTTATAATTTTGGGAATTTAAGATATCTTTTAAAATTAAGGTTTATAAAATTGGGGGCGTTACATAATATAACAAAAAAATATACTTTTAAATTTCAGCCATTGTAATTTTGGAAGAAAACAATGTTCACACCTTGCTAAGTGGAGGTTAGAGTAAAAAATGCTACTACCAGAAATATAAAGGAAATAAATCATGGTTACCAATATTTTATTTTAGAAGATAATAAAAAATGATAAAAAAATTAGAGACTAAGAAAACAAATGGAGAGATTTGCTGACCTGCACATTGTAGTGGATATTTTTTATAATAAATTTTAATAATAACAGTGCGACACAAAATACGTTTTGTGCTTCAAAACAATACATATTTTTTCTGTTGATTAAAAACAATTCAATAAAAATTTTCATCTTCTATTAACACAAAATCTAATTTTTAGTATCGATGAAAAGTTTATCTAGAAAAATTTACTCTCAAATTTAACAATTATAGAACAAATTGCTTTATTAAACTATAAAGCTTGAAATAAATAATTGATGCTACAAGTCTTAATAATCAATAAAAAAAGAATAATGATAGAAATAATGATTAAAGCTTCATTTTAGAAAATGAAAATAAATAAAATCAATAAAAAAATTAGGATCAAGACAAAAAAAATGGAAAAACTTTAGGCATTAAAGATTTAACAATTGACTTAATGGAGATAAAAAAATGGTTTAACAAAAAAATAAAAAAATAAACAAATTATGGTCACCAATGTCTTATTTTACAAGATAATACATAAAAAACAAAAAAAAAACTTGAGGGCCAAGAGAACAAATGGAAGATTTAATTAAATAGTTATAAAATTTATGGACTAAAATGTAACACGGACGTAACTCAAGTCCAAAAAATAAAATATTAGAAAGATAGGGAATGAAATCGCATATTAACCGAAAAAAATGTGGGACAGATGAAAACCATGAAAATTGCAATCTAGGCCCTCAGAAAGGCAATCTCCTTATGAAATGAGATAAAACTTGAAAAGAGCAAATTACATCCTAAAAAAAGAAAAAAAAAAGTCAAAAGCTAAAAAAATAAATACTGAACCATGATCCGAAATCTACTGTCCTCAATCAGCCCAAAACAATTGCTACAATTCATCGAACGGTAACCATGTTCATCTTTAAAACATAGTGTAATTTTTTATAAATGAATATGCATTTTTCTAGGCACAATTTATTTTTCTCAGTAATTAGACTATTCAAAAAAAATTTCTAAGAAAAGATTTTTTATAATTATTTCATATATATACATTACACATTTAATTACTGGTATAACTACAATTTGCCTCATGTTGTTTAGGTAAAATTATACTTTGCCTTTTCTGTTTCATATATATACATTTTGCCCTCATCTTTTTAATATAGCCCGATAATATCTTTTGAAATTTTAATTTAAATTATACGATACTCATTTTCAAGTAATTTCAATCTGTATTAATAATTTAAAATTTTCATTAATTTTAAAAAATACTGTACATATTGAAATTATAAAAAAATGATTACCATAATATTTAAATTAAGATTTTAAAAATTACTGTTAGAATAAATTAAAAGGGTAGGAGACAGCTTGTATTTTTCTGAAATAGGAGAGGTAAAATATAATTTAACTTAAATCTTAAAAAATAATTTGTAATTAATCTTTTAACTATTAAATCTCAGTTTATGGTCTTTATGTATGTACAAAAAAAAAAAAACCATTTTAAAAAGATCTTGAGTCCTCTATCACCGCTTTTGCTCTCACTCTGTTAAGTTAATTATTCTATTTAATTTATATAGCTTCAGGTAGCTCAATTCAACGACTCGTGAGTCGTGAAAGATGTTTTGAGAGCTGACTTTTAAATTTCAGTGGCCCCCTCGATGGGCCTACCAGAGTTTCATTAGAGTCACATTTATTTCTTTCTATATTTTCTCTAGCGTTAGTTCACCAAATTTCAGTTTTTTCTTTTGCTTCCTTCTCAGAATTTTTCTTAAACAGTATGACAAAAATTTGATTAAACTTAAAAAAAGGAGTGTCCTGCATAAAGATTCAGCTAGCTACTGGATATATATGTAAATCAGTCTACAAAATTCTCTTGCCAAGTTAACCTCATCTTACATCGCTAAATATACAAAAGTTCAAAACACGAATAATAATCTAAAGACAATGAGGCAACATTAACACAGAATCATCAATACAAAATAATAATATTTTTTCTTTGACTCATTGTCTACGTTAATGTTGGATCATGAAAAAAGAAAAAAAAGAAAAGTTGAAACTAAGCTGGCCCTTTTTTATTGAAGCAAAATTGTTTTTTAATCAATCATAAACTTCCATAATGAGTGCACAAAGACTTTACTAGTTTATACTTTGATAATAAGATTAATGATTATACTTTATTTCTTGTTTCATTAGCTAGCTAAAGCACCGCCATTTCTTGATAACAAGAGAGAGTTTACATAATTGCTTTTGTTGTTACACCCATCGAAATATTTTGAAGTAATCACAGGGTTGAAAAATTCACTAATTTCTTGAAAGCATATTTGGTAAAAGCTCTGTGTAAGAATAGTTTTCAGGATTAATGTCAAACACTTGATGATTAATTATTTAAAGTGGAAATTGACTTGTTAACCTCATAATGCTGTTATCTAATAGAAACTATCTACATGAAAAAAAAAATAAGGGGACAAAAATGCATTTCGGCCAAAGATAACAAGACGCGAAGCAAAAACAATTGAAGAACGGCCCAATAAAAGAGGGCCAGCTCAGCAGGGAAATGTAGAAAATGAAAGTTCCATTGGTTGGTGACAAAGCAAGCATGAAGGAGCAGCCATGATTGTCTCTGTCAATGTTGTCACATATTCATACTCAATACTCCCCCCAGAGGACCAATAGAATACAATACAATACAATCGATCCACCCCCAAAAAACAACGACGGGCGTGCTCGAAAGGAGTCGTTTTTCCCTTTTCTTTCTTGCTTCAATTCAAGCCCTTTAGCTTCGCTCCAAGGCTCCTTCCCCCTATCTCTTCTAATAGTTCCTTCTTCATCAAGTGTGGGACTATATACATACTAGCTAGCTACTGCTTTAGTTCCCATGGCAGATTCGTATGACGAGGAGTGTGATTATCTCTTCAAGGCGGTGATGATCGGCGACTCCGCCGTCGGGAAGTCGAATCTTCTGTCCAGGTTCTCCAGGGATGAGTTCCGGTTGGAGTCGAAGCCCACAATCGGAGTTGAATTCGCTTACCGGAATGTTAAGATCGGCGATAAGCTGATCAAGACTCAGATATGGGACACGGCCGGTCAAGAAAGGTAACTTCGAAGTTCCAATCTTTGTCCTGACTTTACCTTTAGATGGTTCTGTCGTATGGTAGTTAACTTGATTAATATTCTATATATCGGCATGGACAAGAAATAAAACGCTACTGTATAATTTACTCAGATTTTTTGTACTGTTATAAGCAATTGATAAGCGATTGGGCAAAGGGGCCACAAACCAGTTCCAATTAATTTGAGCTAAATGGAACACTAATTAACTGAAGATTCATTTTAACTATCCGATTTCCTAATACTCTGTCGCTTTTTGTAGCAACTAACAAAGCAATATATATGTAATTAAGCTACATGATATTGATTATCTATGTTAAGGTTTAATGTTTTCCTCATAATTCTATATGTACCTATAAGATTGACTATGAAATTATGTTAACTCACTTTAAATTGAGTATACATCTTTCTGGATGCTTTAAATTGAAACAATTGGATGTCCGACTTGGCCTATATGACATGGTTAAGTATGTAGTTAGTGGGTAGGTTAGATGTAGGTAATTAAATTAAGTAATTAGGTCCCCATTAGGCCTTTAACTCTGGTATGGGTATTATATTAAGTCAAGATTTATGAACTTTAATCGCGGTGGGTCGTTTTTCAAGCATAGAGTTAGTTTGTAAGTGTTTTAGAGTAGTTTTGAAGTTGTTGGAAAGTTAGATTATACATATTCTCTTCGAGTTTCCAGAAAGGAAACTAGCAGGGAACGGCGGCCCACCTCAATGCACAAAAATGAAATGAATTTATTGGGGGTAGTGGTGTGACTTTATTTTGGTTAGCTGACTTTAGTTTGAAGTGGTTGTTTTCCTGTTATCTTTTAATTCTCTCTCTCTTTCTTTATAGTTGGATGACAATGGAAAGAAAGTTGAGAAAGTTGGCAGTAGTCATCTTGATTCTTTTTGCAGAAAAACTGATGGACCAACTATCCGTAATAATCTACAAATTAAATGAGAGTGCCGTATGAGATTAACTTTGAACCCTAGCCTAATCCGCGGCCCGTGATCAGCTCAGATCTGATCTTTTACCTTTAGTAAAAAGGGCTAGCCTGTTACTAAAGGCAGAGAGAAAACCATTAAAGAGTAACACTAAGCTAGTAGAGTATATCAATCAACCTAAATCACTTTTGGTCTCTCAAGTTTTGTTGATTCAGTCATTTTCATCTCTCAATTTTTGTGCGATGCAACTTAGCTCTCTCATTATATGGAGTAGGACACTTTACCCATTTGATTTGTTAACTCGGTTCATGAGCTATCATATGACATTAACATTGTCAAAGTTTAAAACTATACGGTTACCCAATTATTAAAATTTCAATAATTAGGCCTTAAATTATCAAAACACATAACTTTAGGGACTTACTTTTAATTAACTGCAAACATATATCTGTTACTTTCTTTTCCATAATTGAACATGCCGTCTATTCCTCCCCATGAACCTCCAATTGCTGTAGCCATGAACGCCTTTAACCATTGGCTTATCCATCTTGATGCGCTCTCTGCATGACAGTTGTTGCTTGAAACCATGCATTGTTAACAATGTTGACCAGTAACTTGAAACTAACCACGGACTCTTTAAAATAGGGGGTAACCAGTGCAACAATAGACTCCTAAGTCCTTGAATCTTGGACTTTTGCCATTAACTGGTTGGCGATAATGTCCCCAATCCATTTATTGCCAAAATGGCAGAACAAAAAGAGAGTGCGCGCTAACACACATAAAATGAGCCTCATGTAGCCCTGTTTAGGAAACCTGCTTCCTGGACTCATAATCGATTCACCCCAAATTGTTATCTTTTAGCAGCATTCACTATCTTTAGAGCCCGCTCATGCTTCCTGAAGCGGAAGACATTGGCTTTTCTGAAGCCCATTATTAAAATAGCCCCCGCCTTCACCACTACCATCACCACTTGAAACTCACCATTGATCCACAAGAGAATAAGCGTGTTCTAAATTGACCTATAAATTGCTGCCATCCATGCCTTGCCATAGCCCTAATGTCAGTGTTGTAGTTTTGGGAGGAGCAAACGATGGAGAAATAGGATGATATGCACGAGAGAGGGAGACTAGTTGGGGATGGTGGCTTAAGTTGTAAGTACTAAAGTATATGATGGAAAAGATAGAATCAAGAAGTTAGATGGCTGGATATGCAATTTTCTCTTTCATATATGTTAGTCAATCAACAAATGTGAGGTCAAAGGGGCAAAATGTCCCAATGCCCATAGTTTAGGGACTAGATTGCATTATGTCAAATATGGACTCTTTTGGCTGAGTTGACAAAATTTGAGGGAACAAAAGTGATTTAGGCCACTGATCAATCAACGATGAGGTATGAAAATAGGCCTAAATGCCTATTATTCCCTTGAACTATGATCGCTCAAACAGTTTACCCCCTAGACTATGAATCACATCAATTTGAACCTCAAACTTTAAGAAATTGGTCAGTTTCTTATGTGCTCACGTGAGCACATGTGATAGGGATGGCATGAGAGACAAACGGAGCATTCACTCTCTCTTTGCAGTTACAGAATTAGAATCTAGGAGCCACCTTGCAGAAGTAGGACAAAGGAACAAAGGAATTGTTGCAGATATTTACATGGCTAAAGAACTTTGTGAAGAGAAATAGAAGAGCATACTCGCTTCTTTGTCGGCCAGTTTTATGTATTCAAATATTTCGGCTGGCACTAGTATACAGACCCATCTGGCCAACCCGATCTAGCAGGCTTTCGAATCCAACCCGGAGATCTTCCGTTTCACCATAAGCACAGAGATGATAGGCTTCTCCAAGAACTTTTTCATGAAACCCAAAAATTCCAGTAAAACCCTAGGCCCTTCTTCTTGAGATGTGTTTCCCCTTGTAAGGGGAACGAAAGGCCGATCCAAGAATTGTCCCTGTCTTTCTCCTCCGGTAATAGAATCGGGTTGCAGTCATTTGAATTGAGGCAGACCAATAGTCATCACCGCCAACATCCGGCGAGTTTGATGCAATATCAGGGGATATTTTAGTTGAGGAATTCAAAGTTTTTAGTCCCTGCACAAGAGTTTTGAACGAGTTTTGCAGCCGGGGGACTAAGCAAATCGATTCCCATAAGCAAAGGCAACCAAGCAAGGACAAACAGTGGGAAGATGTTGATGGGTCAGCGTCCAGAAAGCAAGCTTTCGACAAAGCAAAAAATTCTAGTAATTCCTCTTTCTTTGTTGTTGATTGAAGATCGATTCATGGGGCGTGATTCGCCGAACTCACTGGCTCCTGGGTTTCGATTCCACCTATCCGATGAAGAACTCGTTTGGTACTATCTGAAGAGCAAAATCTGTGACAAGCCCTTTCGCTTCAACCCTAACTCTATCGTTGACATCACAAGTCCGAGCCCTGGGACCTTCCTGGTTAGTGAATCGATGTTTTCATTTATGTGATAGTTGTATGCAAGAAGTCATTAGTTTGTAGTCGACCGTGAATTCTTCAATTTGCTTTTGTTTCTTGGAATGATTTTTCAATTGTAGTCAGACAGTGACGTTGTGGGCAGAGGGCTGGATGCAGGGATCTTTGACAGTGGGGATGTTGAAGGGTTGGGGGAGGAAGGTGTGGTGATAGTGCGGGAAGGAGAAGGGAAGGACCACCGTGTCGTTGGTGGGTCTTGTGGCATTGGAGGTGGCTAGGGTGGTGGCATGGAAAGGGCCGCCGTGACATTGGTGGCTCAAGTGAGATTATCTCTTAGTCAAAAGAGTTAAAATGATCAATTTTACAAAGTTTAGGGTTCAAGTTATTGCGTTTCGTAGTTCATGGTGTAGATTGCCCGAGTCACTGTAGTTCAGGGGGCAATTGGGATTTAGGCGTAGGAAAATATGAAAAGACAAAGTTGTACTGAATTAAGAGTGATCCTACATGTATTAAAAAAATGGACCTTGATCATGTTAGGGATTGCCACACCTTTTTAGATTATATTTATATATATTTGCTAAAAGATTTTTATTAAAACTCTTGTAAATCTTTTGTGCTATAGTTTGATTGGCACAAAAGTAAATGGTGTTATATGTATTAAAAGTTTGCATTAAATTTTAGTAAACCTTTGTACCACAGTTTGATTGGCACTAAAACGTTAGTAATTCTCTGTTTCACAGTTTAATTGACACATGAAAAAGTAAGTAAAATCTATTACTAGTTCTTTGTATTCATTAAAAGTTTTATACAATTTTTTCTACAAATATTTCTAGCAAACTTCTTGGATTAATCCGGATAGATCCCTGATAAATAATTGAAGACTGTGCAGTACTAGCTAGGTAGGTCTTGAAAAGAATGTAGCCCAGCGCGGCTTCCCATGATAAAGCTAACCAACCACACAACGTTTTGTGTGTAAACTTTGATGGCCCCTTGTGATTGGAAATTGGAATAAGGAACAAGGACAACCAGTGTGTTGTGTGGCAGTGGGCGAGGCCCAGCATATCTCTTGATCCGTGACTCGACGAAGGGTTTGGATTAGGGTCAACAGGTTAATTTGTAAGATCGGAACTTGGTCCATCTCGTGACTAGTCGACCCTACTCTTGTGTTGTCTGTAGACGGAATTTTTTTTGGTTTGAAGATGAGCCAAGGGCCACGGTTCTGTTGACGCGCACAAGTGCAGCCGACGACTGGGGTAATGAGTGTTTTTTTTAATACTAAAAATAGTCTACGCTGTGGGTTTAAATGTTTTAGTGAGTAAGGAAAGGGGAGGAGTGGCCCTCCTGGTTTTGGGACACCAAGTTTTCGCTGGCATAAGAAACCTGTTATCGTTTTTTTTGAAGGTTTAGAGCCATTACAAGCTCATATTACAGAGGAGCCCTGGGCGCACTTCTTGTCTACGATATAACAAGAAGAGCAACCTTCTCGAGCGTGAAGAAATGGCTGTGGGAGCTCCGAGAGTTCGGCAACCTCATAATGGTGGTGGTTCTGGTTGGAAACAAATCCGACCTGAGCCACTCTAGAGAGGTCGAGGAAGAAGAAGGAAGAGACTTGGCCGAGTCCGAAGGCCTCTGCTTCATGGAGACCTCTGCCTTGGAGAATTTCAATGTGGAAGAAGCGTTTCTACAGATGATCACTAAAATCCATGAGAATATAACCCAGAAGTGTTTGGAAGCAAAGCCTAATGAAACGGCGGTTGAATCAGCAAGGCTTCAAAGCGGGAAAGAGATTGTTAGCATTGGTCAGGAAGTTACTGCCACTAAAAAATCAAGTTGTTGTTACAGATGATAAAGAGAACTTTTGACTCTTGAGAGGCTTTGAGGAAAATTTCGGTGTTCTTTTATATTTCTTGTTCTTCTTCTTTTTGTTTTCATTTCTATTCTACTTTCCTTAATTCGTTTTTGCGCTTTTTGGGCGATTATAATATTTGCTCTCATGACAAATTGACTCAATGGTAAATTATATCAGTTGAGTTTTAGGACGTGGAGCCAGGAAATTTGGCCGGACGCAAGGATTAACTACTTATATTATACGTACTTCTACTTTATAAATAAATTAATGTATATTTTACTAACAAAATTCAAATGTCAAACAATGTAAAGAAGTATGAAAATTACACATAGATTTAGTTTACTAATGATGAAATAAATAATTTATAAAAAAATGAGATCAGTAAGTAGATAAATTAATGCTGATTAAATAATTTTTTTCTTTCTGAAAAGAATAATGTGAGCACTAATACGCAATTCACTTATAGAAAAAATGGATTGATCCTACTCAACTAAACAACTAGCTTGAAGGACTCGTTCGTTTTGTACTAATTTTAATGTATTATTGTGTATTAGTCTTACATAAAGAAATTACTTGCCAGATTATCAAATTATTGAAACCATGCAATTTAAGAAGTTTAAAAAGTAATTACATAATAGTTTTGTGAAGATAAAAATATTTTTTATTAACTGTTTTAGGTTGGTTAAGTTAAATAAATTAATAAAAGGACTTACTTTTTACAAAATATATTAAAATTATTATTTAGATTTCTTAAAATATAATGTTTCAATAAATTGATAATCTGGGCAAATAATCTCCTTTATATAAAAAATAATGCACAATAATACATTAAAATTAATGTAAAATCGACTCACCATAAATTTAAAAATATACTCTCTATACTAATTGGAATAAAATGAAGAAACGGCAAAATATTATGAAAGAAATTAACAATAGATGAATAAAAGAGATATTTTTTATTTTTTATTTTTAAATATGTGGTAGTGTGGAATCTAAACCATGTTATTAAAGTAAAGATAAAAGTATATTCACTAGAAAAAGCTGATAAAAGTAAGAATACTAGTAGGAAAGGAATGAGTCCATTTCAGGGTCTTGTTGGAATTTCCCCTTTTACTCAACTTGCTCTAGTTTGCCATAACAATTTCCAAGTATTAGGGTCAGTAGAAAATTTTTAGTAGGATCAAAATGCATTTCCAATAGCACTATATGGACAAAATATTTGGGGGGCGTCAATTGACTCCACTCATTTCAATGTAGCCTCGCCCCTGAACAGGCCACAACATATGTATCAACTTTATAATGATTAACAATTATCTATTTTACAACAAAGGGTGTTTATAACAATTACTCCCTCTGTCCCAATTTACTTGAAATGTTTATCTGGGCACGAAAATTAAAGTGTATGTAATTTGTGTTATTTTTTTATATAGTAAAAGTTTAAATAATGATTAAAAAAGAAAAAAAATTCTTTTTTTGGTTTTATGCAGTGAGAGATTGAGTAGAGACTAAAAAAAGAGTCTTTATTAGATTTTGTGTAAAAGGATAATTTAATTATTTAAACTTTTCCAAAAGAGAAAACGTTTCAACATTTTGAGACATTCCAAAAAACAATACGTTTCATCTAAATTGAAACAAATGGAGTATTATATTTTAGTTCCGTACCCTGTGTGATTGATAAGTTAACAATTTTAGTAAGAACTTCCTTTCTTTTGATTAAGCTCGTTATCTTACAATTGTGTACACTGCATGAATAAATGATATAATTGATATCATTTTGGTGCTTTATGTGGAAAATCATTTGACCCCTATGAAAAATATTAGAACCAACGGTACTTTAAGTGTTCATTTTGCTTTTTGAAAGAAATTCTAGTTTTTTTTTATTTTACAGTCTAAAATTTGAGAAGGCATTTTTACTAATGGCTATAAGTGCTATTTTTGTGAAGCAAAATTTAGCCTTGTATCAGCATATCGAAAATATGATTGGCACTTCAATAATTTATCAATTTGTTATACCAGCTAAAAGACTGCCCTAGCCCCGGGCCTAATTGCAAAAGGAGTGGGCTTGTTGTAGCAAAAAGTTCAGTTGAGAGGAGCCTAAACAGCCCACTTAGTTTCGTGCCGTTGGTCGGTCGCAGTTGTCGCACGTACCAACTGTCTTACTGCTTAACCCCTGCACAAGTTAAAATTGTCACCTCTCTCCGTCACAGACCAATCAGTCACCATAACCATCTTAAATTTCCACTCCCAAGCGGGCCCGCATACGTCAATTTGCACCGAACGACTTCAATCGCCATGTCACCCTAGCATCGCCTCTCGCAACCCCCGTTCGCCCCCGATCGCTTCCGTCTCTGCAACTCCAAATCTGCCACCAGACAAGTGAAAACGAAGGCCTGTCCGCTAAAATGCTCAACCGGAGCTCAGTTTTTCGAAACCGAGATTTAGTTCTCGTTAATCGAACATAGAAAAGAAGGATCCGAATGGCCAATTGGATCTCCTCCAAACTCAAAGCCGCCGAAACAATCCTCCAACAGGTTAGCGTGTTTCTCCAATTTCGTTTCTATTTTCATCAACAAAGCATCTCTTTGTTTGAGAAATCGAAGAAAAAACGAGGACAACTTTGAGATTTTTCATCAGTATTTCGATATTTAAGTTTTTTTCGTAATGTGGGTGTGAGACCTGGAGCAATTTTATGATTGAACTGTTGTATGAACGAATCAGATCGATCAGCAAGCGGCGGAGTCGCTAAAGAAAAATGAGAAGCCTCGACCTGGTGAACTACAAATTGATGCTCCAGCAAAACCCAGTAGTTCTGTGTCTTTAAAGGACCAATTAAAGAAGAAAACACAAGAAAATAGTGACAACACTGGAAAATTGCAAAATGTTAACTCCTTTAACCGCAATAGTATGCCAATTAGTTCTCCTAGCGGTGATAGGGAGATTTCTGGCACCCCAAAGCAGTCACCAAAACCTAAGGGTACACTAACAGATAGTACACCGATTAGTTCTCCCAGCCGTGATAGGGAGATTGCTGGCACCCCAAAGCCGGCACCAAAACCTAAAGCTACACTTTCAGATAGTGATTGGACCGAGCTCCTTAGCACACCTACTCAGGGTGCGAGCACCGGTGCAAATCGTGGAAATGTAGTGCCTGCAATTCGTGGGTTGAATAAAGATGGGAGGAAACAGGGAGGTATGTCATCCAATTTTTCAGTGTTGGAGGGGAAGAGAAACCGAAAGATTAATAATGTTGGCAAGTCTGGACAAAGGTCCAATGATTCTTTGGGAAATAGTTCAAATGGGAAGCCAAGTGATGGGGAGGGGTCTAGCTCCTCGGGGAGAACTTCTAGTGTGGATGTGCATGATGATGTAAAAAATTCAGAAGTGTTGGATCTGGATCATAGTCAGACTGCTGGAGTCCCTATATCAGCCCCTATCAACAGGAACAGTGATGGAAATGGTGGGCAATTAAATTCTGAAGATCTTTCCTCCAATGGCTTGTGGCGGCCACCAAGGAAGAACCATTCCTTGGAGACAGTGGTGGAGTTGGGGAAAGTTGATGGTGTAGCTGGTGGGAAGAAGGATGTTGCTCATGCTCTGGCGCATATTCCTGATCAGTTGAGAGGTGTTTTGGGAGCGAAATCCAAGTCAAACTCTGCTTCCAGAAGTTCGGTCTCCGGTGATTTGAGGAGAGTGTCTTCAAGAACTAGTGGCAGGAGCTCTGGTTCTGAGACTGATTCTGGCTCCTCATCTGACTCTGAAAGTGAAAGGGAGAGAGAAGAGAGGAGGAGGAGGAGAGAGAAGATCTTAGCCGAGAAAGCTGCTGCAAAAGCTGTCATGGCCATTAAAGAACGTGAAAATACTGTTGCTAAGTTGGAAGGAGAGAAGCAGAGCTTAGAGAAAATACTGGAGGAACAAGCCAGGCAACAAGTAAAAGAGGTAAAATATATTTGTTTTTGTTGAACATAATTCATCTAGTTATATTGCACAGTTTTCTCTATTATGGAAGTAACTAGAGGCTGATAGAGAATCATTTGTAACATGAAATTTTCCCTTTACTGATGCAAACTGAAAAGGAATTTGGTGTTTTCTCCTTAATGTAGTAGGCTTTCGAAGTTTATGATCCTGATATAGGCTGGGTTGAGTAAAGAATTCATAGGTGATGAATCTGCTAAAAGAGCAGATTTTTAGTGGCAGATCAAAACTTGAGCTTGACTGACTTAAACCATTATAGACATGTCCAACAATGTAAGAGGCGTTACTGGAGCATTATTATTTTCTTTGAGATGAAAGAGGACCTCTTTTTAAGAATGAGATTCTGTCTTGTTCTTCTGTCCTCCTTTTGGATGCTGTATGGCTATATTCTCCTTTTGCTGTATATGGCACAGGATCTTTTATATGCCTTTGTATGTGTTTTGTTGATAACATCTGCTGTGAAGATGCTCCTTATTCTGGAACTAATGATATGTTGTCTTTATCAGGCTTCAGAGCTTCAGTCAACAATGATGAAAATGATGGAGGCTGCTGAGTTAGAAAAACAAAAACATAAAAACACTAGAATGGAAGCTCTTGAGCGGCTCGCTAAGCTAGAGGTGCCAAAACTGCTGCTGATGGCTGTTTCCAGTTTATGTTGAATGATCATTATCTTTTTTCTATTTATATTGGTTTTTTTTTTTGTTGTGGCTTACCAACTCTGAGAGCTCTTATTTCTTTTTGTCCTAATTAGCGATCTTTTATTAATTGCATGCCTTTGTTTCTAAAGAACACCCTTTGATATGCAGACTCTGAATGCTGATCTTGCAAGGTCATATGCAACAGCTCAAAAAAAACTTGAAGCTGAGGTATCATGAACTATCAAATTAGTTGCCTGCATTTTTTAGCATCTTTATGTTTTTCTTAAAGACAGCTAGCTTGATTCTTACACTTTCTATTAGAATGAAAATATTCTGCTCTATTTGTATTATAATGGTTTGGACCCAGAAGATCTGGTGTTCATTTATGATTTCAATTCCTATGATCTTTTTGTCCTTATAAATGATGTAATGCTGTTTGCTGGTTTATGATATTCATTTGTGCCTAATGGGCTGTCAGTTTATAAAGAAACCATCACACATAAATAATTCCTCAAGTAGACCCCATGTTAGTGTTCATTTTACTGCAACATAGTATAACATGACCTTCCCATCATGATCTCATAAAATCTAATGGATTATGAACTGTTTTTATTTTGTGCACCAGATTGATGAGTTGGTGGAACTTAGGCAACAGATTGAATTCAGAGAAGCAGCCCATGAAGGTAAGCTATCACTAATAATTTTGACTTGATAAGCAACACCAAAATGATTTGGGGTGGGGGAGAGAGATGAACGGTTACATGAGCGTATTCAATGTAAAAGAAAATTTTCCTATGAAGTTTATGGAAGATGCACTAATTCGTTAGAAAGTGAAAGAAGAAAAACGAAAAATGAGGTTCTGTTGCCTTTTACTGAATTTTAATGAGATAAGAGGGTGTTCAGGCTCCTGCGTGGTTTTCGCGAGAATGATGTTGTGTGGACAGTGGTGAACTCTGTCCTTGGTTATTCATTTTTCTGCTTTCAGTGTGAAGTTATAATGTAGCAGTTAGAATGAACTGGAAGAGCCATTTTTATTTGCACTGGGAGTTAGATTTGGAAACTGATCTATTTGTAACTTAGAATTGTAAATTCTGCTTCACTTTGACAGAGGGAGAATGGTAGATGTATATGTACTATGATAAATAAATCAGCATGTTTTATGCTTCAGTTTCTGTAGTTTTTGGTGTATAAGTTTCTGACACCCATTTATGCCTTCTAGAACTCAGGAGGAGGATCAGTGGCAACCAAAGTAGTGGAACTGATCTACATCAGGTGGGTTAAGTGTTTTGTATTGTTCTATTTGTGAACAGGTAGCATTAAGAGATCCCTTTTCATTTTTCGGTTTTATTTTTGTTTTCTAAGCTAATCCGATGTTCAAGCTAACTTCTACAAAACCTTGCAGTTGCTGGCTTCAAAGGGAGTTGAACTTGAGCGTGAGATCCTCGAGACAGAATGGTCTCTCCTGACTGATAAAATTAGCAGATTGCGTGACAAGGTTCTCTCTCCCTCTCTCCCTCTCTCTCTCTCTCTCACACACACACACACACAACACATGCACATGCACGCCTGCCTGCTCGTGCTCGAACACACACCTACATGCGCACACGTACTCATGAACAGCGATTGGTGTCACTCATGTCAATTTGCTATTCTTGTTACATTTCAGGCAACACAGTTGGAAGAAAATATTGAACGTATAAGGAAAGAGATGGAAGAACCAACAGAAGTAGAAGTGGAGCTTAAGCGAAGGCTTGGCCAACTCACTGATCATCTAATTCAGAAACAAGCACAGGTCAATTTGGCTTTGTGCACTTGAATGCTTCCACTGGATTACACTACGCTATATGCAATTATGCTCTTGGCCCCTAATGTAACCTATTATTGCATTCGCTTGCATTATTATATATAGTTCTAGAACTTGCAAGTGAATTGAGGGAAAAAGTCAGCAGGAGGAGGGAGTCTTATCAGTCACTCTCCTCTTTACATGGATAAAACAATAAAACAAGAGTTTTATCTATGTTTTAATTCACATATGCCTAGTGTCAGGGGCTAGATTGCACATATATTGTAGTGAAGTCATCACCATCGTATAGACATGAACAGTTCTTTTGAGTTGTGAACACATCACATGCTCTCACTGATTTTCTTGTGTATTTTTTTCAATCAGGTTGAGGCTCTGTCTTCTGAAAAGGCAACCTTACTTTTCAGAATTGAGGTACATTTTAATGGATTCTGTGGTTGCTTTACCAGTGATTATCAGGCCATATTGCTTATAACTACAACCCATTATTGCAGACAGTTTCAAGGATGATAGATGAAGGTGTGTCAATGAACACCAGTGATGTCTTATCAGGAGATTTAGAATCAGGAAAATGGGACCTCCATAATTCAAATTTGAGGCCTCTCCTCGAACACAAATTGCGTTCGGGCAAAAAGCAGCTAGGATCGTTGCTGAGGCAGTTGGATTCTATTTTTGTCGCTGGTGCAGTTTTTCTAAGAAGAAACCCAACGGCCAAAGTCTGGTCTCTATTGTACCTCGTCTGCCTCCACTTTTGGGTCCTGTACATTTTTTTGGGACATTCTCAACCATCAGATATGGCAAGATCGGGTGCTGTTGTTTCGCTGGAGAACATCAACAAGACAATAGGTGCCTGATCTTTGTGATATAATTTTTTCATTTACCTCGAGTTTTAAGAGGTTTCTGTTCGTGATCCATAGTATCTGTGTCAATTTAGTTAGCAAATTGAATCCGTAGTCAATATTTAAATGAGAAATTGATGTACACATACACACTTGTCAGTGTTGGCGGAAGTAAAGAGTGTTCAGCAAGCTGTAAGTTGAATGGTTGATTAAAGCCTGGTTTTGAGGTCCATGACAAAAAAAAAAGAAGCAGGGTGTTGATCGTTGCCTCTGGTAAATGGAAGTCTTCCCACCTTGAAGGTTTTCCAGCATAAGCCAATAATAGTAAGATCTTGATGCAGGGGGCAATTAGGAACATCTAAAAGTTAGTAACTTTGTTAGGAGTTTTTATTTGTCTTGGTAAGATGAGATGATAGCGGCAGGTTGAATAGTATTTTCCAATTGAAAAAGTGATCGGTTTTCTGCTATACAAAATATTGCGCTGTGCGCTACCTACTCTGTTATGCATTAAAGATTTGAACGTGGGAAATGGCACGGTCAATAAAGATGAAAAGAAGGTTCAGAGCAGAAATTTACTTGCTATTTATCAATTCCCATAAACATTAAACTACAGAAATTCGATTCCTTTTGGCCGCTAGACAACGTAGATGGAAATGAGCATATAACTTGCAGTAAGAGGCAAGCAATAGAAAAGAGTTATGTGGAGGAATTAAGGAATTAAAGAGATCAGTCCAGTGAGCATTGTTCTCTTCATCTTCTTATCAGCAAGACTCTTTCTTTTCACATATAGAAGGAGAAAATCCAAAAGGAACCTAGCTTCTGCCGTCCCATTAGAGAACAAGTATCCAAGGATCTCTTATGCAACACTTTCTGATGCAACTGGTGGCCTCTCTTCAAACAATTGTGTAGGTAAAGGAAGGATGAGAGAATGGTTGGTGTCGATTTTTGGGATTCGAGTGATGTGTTCAGCTCAGCTCATTCACCAAGAGTGAGGATGGATATGGAACAAGTGCCTGTAGAGCCGCAAAAAATTTAAAAAGAAAAAGAAAAAAAAAACGCCCCTTTTTAATAACCTCAAATTTTTTTTAGTATAGGGTGTTTAGGTTAATTGTCTAGGCATCAAGTTAAAAATAAAAAAAAAAGAGAAAAAAGGAATTTTTCTTTAAAAGTTTGGTAGGTTATTAAGTGGTAGAAGAAGCAAAAAAATAAAATAAAATAAAAGAGAAAGGATAGGGAAAGAACATGGGGAAGTATCGGGAAAAAGAAAAAAAAATAGTGGGTTACGAAAAAAATAACAGTAAGGTATAAAAAATAAAAACTATAAAAAAAAAAAGGTTACGTAAACAGAAAAGAGGACGTAAAAGTGGAAGAAAAAAGAGAGAGAGAGAACGTGGAAAAAAAAAAAGAGTTAGAAACATAATAGGATAGGTTTAAGCTATATATACATATATATCATTATAGAAAAAAAAGTAGGATTTAGTTTTCTACTCTCATGCCCTTGTAGTTCTTTTGAAGAGCAAGAAGAAATAAGAATTGAAAATTAAAACCAAGTTTAAGATTTTCTTCTTCAAGGGAGTAGAATTGGTGAATTTTAATTTAGCATTTTTTTGTATATCTATATCAAGAGTGTTCATCAACATTTATCTTAAATAATATTTTTAATATAGAATTTTAATAGTTTTTAGAGATTAGAAGAGATAATTGATTGATGGGGGTATACTTTGATAAACTTAAATGAAGTAAGTAATTGAACGTGGCAATTGAAGGTGCTGGGATTGGACTTAGATGCTGTTTGTTCGAAAAACAAAATGGTTTTCGTCCAGTTGCGGCAAGACTGAACACAGAAGACGAAGATGTTCCTGTTGTGGAAAAAATTGGATTAATCACATTGTAGTCCCTAAGGTATGGGAATCAGTGCACTAAAATCACTATATTTAAAAATGTTACATTTTGGTCACTGCTATTTGTCTTGCGCAGATAATCGGTTTAATAACCAACTCAGTCCCTAGGGCTCTCAACACTGGTTCATCCAGTTCTTAGGTTCCTAAAACATTCGTTTAAGCCATTGTCAGAGATTAATTTTGGGTTATTCCTTAAGTTTATTTGGTTTTGACATAGGATTTTATATAATTCTTTTAGGTGGCTAAACAATTGTTTTGGGAGTTTGGAAGTTCCGTTTTGAGGTAAGTGGTCGTCCATCATTCTAAAATTAAATTATTATTTTGCTATCCACTTTATTGATTTTAAAAGTATTGAACTACGTTGAATTCTATTTCTTTGAAGCTTGGGTTTTAAAGTATAAATAATTTGATCTTTGGACTTCTTCTCTTAATTTCACTTTTATTATTTGAAAGTTTATTCTAAAGTTTTGTTTCTTAAAGATATTGGAAATAATTATAGATGCATTATTTATGTTTCTAAATATGTACAGTTGTGTTTTAATGATTATGGGATCAAGCATGTTTTATTTACGCTATTACAACAATATTATTTTTGATTGTTTTATTGACCACCTGATTCTGAAATGTCTATAAATATGAATATGTATGTTTTCACTCTATTTTAGTGAGTGTTGGTTATGTATTTAACTACTGAGAAAATATAGTTCATCGCTTTTCTTACAGGATATTATGTAAGTATGATTCGCAGTGCACTATTTAGAACTAGTCCTTCTGGGTGCTCCATCGATTGTGATTCTTAGTCAGTCTATGACGCACCACAGCGGTTAAGTGTAGTTATTATGATACGGCGTACTACAATGGTTAAATATAGCTTTATAATATGACGTACTAGCGATTAAGTATAGTTATTCTGACATGACGTAGTACAACGGTTAAAGTGTAGTCATAGTTATCGCCCCACTTACTATGTTAAGAAATATTATGTTTTGTTATCTATTTTAAACTGCTCTGTTTTGACTAATGATTTTAAGTATGAATTTCACACTTGTTTTGTCATGTTTTAATTGTATTTGTTTCTGACACTTATATGACTTTTGATTTTTTTGAGTATGACTTTCCTTCAAATGAATATTTTGAGATATTTATATGTTTATTATATTTTCTAATTAATATTGGATTTAAAATATTTTCAGTAAGATTGTTTTCTGCTTGATCTCTATGTTATAAATATTGTATAAATTGTTTTCATGTTTTATGGATGGTGAATATTCTACTGCTTACTAGACATTCGTACTTACCCCTCTTTTCCCACTCACGTAGATAGCAAGTAACATAAGGTTGGCTAGTTGAGGAGTGACTACAAGAACTCAAAGTTTATGATAGCATTAAAGTGAAATATAATGGATACTCTTGGGCTAAAAATATTATGTATGAGATTTTAACTTGTAGTTGTTCTAACACTCGATTCCAAATGACAAGTAATAAGTTTGGATTATAAGTTATGGTCACTTGAATTTATTTGGAATATGTGTAGCCTTACATGTTCGAGGAAATATCATTTTCTTGATTGTGCGGTGTGTCATTTTCATTGTCTTGAAACTTCTATGGTGGGTTTTGGGGCGTGACACCTTAGTGGTCAAAGGAAATAGGGGCATGCATGACAGAGTGGCACTGGCTATGCATGAAATTTAGCAATCTTTGGGTCCATTAGTTTGTAGCAGACTAACTACTAGGAGATGGTAATGATGGATCTACGTCCATTAGTTTGTTATGGATCAATCAAAGTGAGTATTAATTGCTAGTTTGTGGCTTTAACATGGGGTTTTTTGACCTAAGGTGATCTTCATTTCCCGATCGAACTTACTTCTTTCTCGATTGGCTGACGAAGTTATCCAATTGGGTTAACATTCAACAATCCATCAGGCAACCAGTAAAAAGTCTTGTTACAGAGAAAGAACTAGGAGCTCACAGATAGCAGCAAAGAGCTGAGCAGCCAGAAAAAGGTGGCTCTACTCCAGCACCAGCACCGGCACCCCCCCCCCCTGGTAAATGCAAGTGTTCCCCGAAAAGCAGAGTTTTCCCACAAACGATAATGCCAAGTGCAGGCAGATGCAATCGTATTCATTCTAAAGCGATAGAGATTTAACCAAAAATATATGAGAGCGGACGTCTATGAAATAGATAATCTTATGAAATTAACTAACTTGCAGTTAGAGGCAATAATTTAAAACATCAGTAATGATGTTTCATGTTGTAGCGGGAGCAAGCAAGCAGCTTTGGCTTCACCAACGGCTAGAATTGCTCGTGATCAGGTCACGAATAACAGCAGGCCCTCAAACTATGCAAATCAGCCAATCAGGACACTTTTCTCCCTCCAACCCAGTAATTTGTTCATGTGACCCAGTTCACTTTGGCCGTCTTCTCACAT
This sequence comes from Aquilaria sinensis, assembly GCA_005392925.1. Classification (NCBI taxonomy): domain Eukaryota; kingdom Viridiplantae; phylum Streptophyta; class Magnoliopsida; order Malvales; family Thymelaeaceae; genus Aquilaria; species Aquilaria sinensis. The sequence goes on from SMDT01003319.1 coordinate 192,940, forward strand.
GAGTATACGAATTTAAAATTTTAGGCTCAAAATTCATAAATACACAACCTTAGGGAGTTAAGCCATAATAATCAAGCAAGTGACGGCAACCAAAGACGGCTCTGCATCATGAAATGGTTTGAATTGTTCCAAGCCGAACTTCACTTGTGAACAAATAGCAATAACAGATGTTTCGTCGTCACGTAATTAGCCTTTCATATGCTCATGGCCGATATGGTGATTATATTGCTTTCCATGAACCGAAAATAAGCTAAAGAAAATCTGCAACTTGGGTGTTCATTATGCCCCACTAGGATTGTTTATTAATTAAGTCTTCTGCCGGCAAACAAAGTTGTCCCAGTAGGCTCGGCCGCTAATGGATCTCTACATGAGTAGCGGAAGGCTTCCCATCTTTTAAATGTGCTTCAGCTACCCAAGTCATTGATGGGCAGGTGCGATGTGAAGTGTTAAAAAAATAACCCCTAGAGAGACTTTTGGGCTAAGCTCCATATAAATTATCCGGAGGCGGTCAAGCCTGGAGATCGCAGACAAGTTCTGTAAATTGGTTTCCAATCAAATATGAACTTTCCTCGCTCAGATAACAAGGACGACCAGAAACGAAGAGAGAGAGCTTGAGATGGAACTTAACGTGATGCTCTCAGGAGTAACGAATTTCATCTTTTTCTGCAGTTTGAGCCTACTATTGGTATTCTGCCATAATGTGGTAGTTGGCTACACGAACGAGACCGATCGACAAGCGTTGCTAGCAGTGAGGTCTGAAATAGCAGACCCTTTGGGTGCCTTGAGCTCTTGGAATGCTACAATCCACTTGTGCAGCTGGCGAGGGGTAACATGTGGCCGTCGGCACCAACGCGTGGTTTCCCTCGATCTAAGCTCTCTGAAGCTGGCAGGTCGGTTATCTCCGCACATTACCAATCTCACCTTCCTCAGGAACATTAACCTCAGAAACAACACCTTCCACGGCTCGATCCCGGAAGAGATAGGTCGCTTGTCTCGCCTGCAGAACCTGGATCTTCGGAACAACTCCCTCCAAGGCGAGATTCCTCCCAACCTAACTAACTGTCGGGACCTCAGACTCCTTGTACTTGTTGGCAACCAGCTTGGAGGGAAGATTCCAGCTGAACTCGGTTCCTTATCTCGGTTGCAGGGCCTCGGTCTTGGATTAAACAACTTTGTTGGAGCAATTCCATCTTCCATTGGAAACCTCTCCGCGCTCTCTCAACTTTCTCTGAAACAAAACTATATTGACGGAAACATTCCTGTTGAACTTGGACAGCTCTCTAACTTGCAATTTTTGCAATTATCAGTGAATCAGCTGTCTGGTCCCATTCCTGAACAACTATATAATATCTCATCCATACAAGAGTTTGGTCTAGCCGGTAACCAGTTAGAGGGACAGCTACCTGGCGACCTATGCTTCACCTTCCCAAATCTTCAAGGACTTCATCTAGGAGGAAACAGATTATCTGGGCCTGTTCCACCGTCTCTATCGAATTGCTCGGGACTTGTCCAAGTTTCCATGGAGCAAAATGCTTTCAGTGGACCCATACCTGAGAACTTGGGGAAGCTTCAAGACCTACAGGTACTAGCTTTTGATTTTAACCAACTTGAAGTTCCCAAGTCCAGTAGCCTAGGCTTCCTAATTACCACCCTAACCAATTGTACCAACCTATTTGTATTGTCATTAGAATACAATAATCTAAAAGGAAACTTGCCAGCATCAATAGGAAATCTCTCTTCCTCGCTTGCCCTGCTGTATCTTGGCGGAAATGAATTAACCGGGGGGATACCTTCAGAGATTGGAAGTCTTGCAGCCTTAGAGACACTGTCACTCATAGAAACCATGTTATCTGGTCAAATTCCTAGCTCCATTGGGAAACTTTCCAAGTTGCAAGAAGTTTACCTCTACAGTAATAAACTATCGGGAGAAATTCCATCTTTGATTGGAAACATCACCTATCTAAGGCGCCTTAGCTTGGCAGGTAATTTGCTACAAGGGCTGATACCAGAGTCTCTGGGACGTTGCAGTCATCTAGAAGGAATGGAGCTTCAACAGAACCAACTAAACGGAGAGATACCAAATCAAATTCTTGGACTTTCTTCTCTTACAATTGTCCTCAGCTTGGCTGCAAACAACTTGACTGGACCATTGCCATCCGCATTAAGCAAGCTGACAAATATCAATTGGTTGGACTTCTCCGATAATAAGTTATCAGGAAAGATTCCATCTTCTCTGGAATCTTGTCAGGTGTTGGAGATTTTTAACATAAGTGGCAATCTTTTTTATGGGGATATTCCTTACTCTTTGAGAAATATGAGAGGCCTCCGAATCCTAGATGTCTCTCGGAATAATTTGTCTGGTCAGCTTCCAGATTTTCTAGGTGAATTGGCACTTACTAGCCTTAATCTTTCTTACAACAACTTTGAAGGCAAAGTTCCAACAAGTGGAGTGTTCAAAAATGCGAGTGCATTCTCAATTACTGGAAATGTGAACTTATGTGGAGGAATTAAGGAGCTCAAGTTAGCAGTGTGCCCAACAAAAAATTCCAAGAACAAAAGACATCTTTCACATAAAGTGATCATTGCAATGAGCTTTGTTCTTGGCATCATTTTCCTAGCAGCGTGTTTCTTTCTTGTCAAGTATCAAATGAGAAAATCCAAGAAGGAGCTATCTTCTCCATCTCTATTTGAGAAGAAATATCCAAGAATCACTTATGCAGCCCTCTTTGAATCAACTAATGGCTTCTCTACCTCCAACCTGATTGGCAAAGGAAGATATGGTACTGTTTACAAAGGAATTTTCCCAGATGATGAGCAAATGGTTGCTGTGAAGGTGTTCAATCTCCAAGAACGTGGAGCCAGCAAGACCTTTACAGCGGAGTGTGAAGCACTGAAGGCAATAAGGCATCGAAATCTTGTCAAGATCATAACTTCTTGCTCAAGCATAGATTTCCAACGCAATGATTTCAAAGCTTTGGTTTTCGAGTTCATGCATAAAGGGAGCTTACAAGACTGTTTACATCCAAGTTCGCGTGAGCCTGAAGAGTCTGGAAAATTAAATCTAATCCAAAGGTTGGAGATAGCATCTGACATTGCCTCAGCTTTGCTTTATCTCCATACTCAGTGTGACACGACAATGATTCACTGTGATCTAAAGCCAAGCAACATACTGCTTGACAATGACTTGAGAGCTTGTGTTAGTGATTTTGGGTTAACAAAGTCTCTTTCAATGGTCAGAAGAAACTCCTTGGATGCGCAAAGCAGTTCCATTGGTGTGAGAGGAACAGTGGGATACATAGCCCCAGGTAAGCCTCACTCATATACATGGTAGAACCTTTAAAAAAAAAAAATAATTGCACTTGCTCTTATTGTCAATTTCATATAAATGTTTGAAAGTACAGAGTATGGCATTGGGGAGGGGGTCTCTACATGTGGAGATATGTACAGCTTTGGAATTCTCTTGATGGAGCTATTCACAGGCAAGAGTCCAACTGAGAATGAATTCACAGGAAACTTGAGCTTACATGAGTACGTGAAGATGGCGCTTCCTGACCGTGTGACCGAAATCGTTGATCCTGTAGCCCTTGAAGTAGAATCAATTCAAGGTGGCCAGGTTTGGGAGTGCTTGGTGTCTATTTTCCAAATCGGACTCGCATGTTCTGCCCATTCACCCAGGGAAAGAATGAATATTCAACAAGCGTTCGCAGAACTGCAAAAAACCGGAAACATGCTTCGCAGTTGTGTGTCTCACAGAAGGAGTGTGTGAAGTAGACATGCATTTGAGTTGGGAACCTTTTGTTCATTAGTTTTGTTTCTCTTCTCTTCTTTGACAGATGATCCTCTGCTCATCAGAATAAAGGAAAGTTAGCAATTTCAGGTTGTAACTTGTTAAGCTCTGCATGAGAATCAACATTTGATTTTCCCTTTTGTTCTTTTGGTCCACCCAGGAGTATCCCTGCTCAGAAGGCGAGACTGGTTGCCTGGAGATACAGTTAGGCGCCAAAGTGGACAACTTACCCAAGCATGTAGTATAAAACCCAAACCCAGTATTTATTGGTTAAGATGTCCAAGCCTCGTCCACTCAAATTGATTTGCATCGGTTAAATTTGATTTCCATTTCAAAACTAATATTCTCTAACCAATATTCTTTGAATCATTTCACTTTTTTTTAAAAAAAATTAAATTTAACTTGATTTTAGTTATATTATTATTATTTAAAAAAATTAAAAAAATATATATTTAAAAACTACTACATCCGTCCCAAATAAGTTGAAACATTTGACAAGGCACGGAAATTAAGGTATATGTAATTTTTGTTAATTTTTTATGTAGAAAAAGTTTAAATAATGATTAAAAAAAATATTCTTTTTTGGGTTTTGTGTAGTGAGAGATTGAGTGGATATTAAAAAAAGAGTCTTTATTGGGTTTTGTGTAAAAGGATTATTTAATTGTTTAAACTTTTCCAAAAGAGAAAACGATTCAACCTTTTGGGACTTTCCAAAAAGAAATATGTTTCAAGTAAACTGGGACGGAGGGAGTAAAAGTTTTCAATTACTATTAATATATAAAAGTTCTTTATTTATATATTAAAATATTAAAAATAAAAAAATATAAGTTAATTGCTGTGAATAATAAATTATGTAAAAAACTTATGATAGAGTTAGTACTATTTTATAATTAAATCATGCCTATCACGCCCATCCATTCAAATGAACAATGGAAAATATCATCTTAATTTGACTCGAGTATCTGAAAACAAAGACATCATCATTCAACTATTTACACTACGCCGCAAAAAGCTTTATCGTTTACCAATCAATATATATAGAGAGACAGTCAGACATTGACACGGTGTATGTTGTGAAAATATTATATTTCCGGCATCCTCACAAATGTAGCAGAAGGGTAAACAATAGCAGGCAGCCAAGTTCTTGCACGACTTGGGAGCTTTTGCTTTTCAAATTTCAACCCTCCCTCACATCACATGCATCAGCTAAACTAAACTATAAACTTGACAGCGGTATTAAATCTTGGGCCGCGTCAGTACTGATTAATGATTGGCTCAATGTCAACATAATACAAGTCAAAAGTCAAAATTGCCTGTCGCCTTCAATGGATTCATTCTCTGTTTTTAAGTTTGTAATGCATGACTCTTTAATCATTATCTACACATTATAAGTAAATTCTACCTTGTTGGTGGGAACACTATTCAATTCCCTGCAACTTTAAGATAGGAAAGTGTCCCAGCTCCTCTTGACATGCGCTGCTAAATGCAAGTCCACAGCTGCTATCTGGAGACAAATAATGCAATCTTATTAATGAAATATTACATCAACTTCAACGATCTTGATTCGAACAAGATATGTTGCCTGAGAAAAACATTAAATAAGGCACCAAAAAGATATGTTACCCATTCATATAAATTTCAACTATTCCAAGCTCAAACTAAGAGGGAACAAAAAACAAAAACCATTTGAAATGATCCCAGAATCTCGGAAGTTTTGTTTCATCTTCTCTGTCGCTCTAAGCGTAACAATTTACACCAAGGTTGTGCCTGCAAGCTGCACTGGCTTCACCAACGAGACTGACCGACAAGCTCTGCTTGCACTCAGGTCCCAAATACTGGACCCTCTGGGGGCCTTAAGCTCATGGAATGATTCCATCAACATGTGCAACTGGCAAGGGGTGAGCTGCAGTCCGCGGCACCAACGAGTGGTTGCTCTAAGTCTCCGGTCGCTGAAGCTGGCAGGCAAGTTATCTTCTTACATCGGCAACCTCACCTTCCTCAAGACCGTCGATCTTTCAAACAACAGCTTTCACGGGACACTGCCCACTGAACTCAGCCACTTATATCGCCCCCAGGTTCTGTTTCTCAAAAACAACTCCTTTCAAGGTGAGATCCCTTCAAACTTGACACAATGTTTAGATCTCAGAATCTTTGTACTCACCGGGAACATGCTTGAAGGCCAAATTCCACCACAGCTCGCAACTCTGCCTCGCTTGAATACCATTGGCCTTGCTAGAAACAATCTTGTTGGAACAATCCCACCTTCATTCGGTAACCTCTCATTACTTGCTGAACTTTCTCTGTCTGGAAACAATCTTGAAGGAGGCATTCCAACTGAGCTTGGACAGCTCCTCAAGCTAAACTTTTTACAATTGTCAATGAACAATTTGTCCGGTCTAGTTCCTCCACAGTTGTATAATCTCTCGGCCATGGGAATATTTGCTTTAGCTTTTAATCAATTGAATGGGCAGCTCCCTGATGACTTAGGCTCCACCCTCCCAAATCTTCTGGGACTGTATCTTGGAGGAAACCATTTCTCAGGGCCTGTCCCAACATCCTTATACAATTGCTCGAGAATTGTTGAAGTTGTCATGTCACAAAATGCTTTAACAGGACCCATACCTGATAAATTGGGGCATCTTCAAAATCTCCAATCTCTTGGTTTTGACGCCAACAAACTTGGAGGTCCAAACTTTGATGGCCTTACCTTTCTCACCTCCTTAGCTAATTGTAGCAACTTACTTACGTTGACATTTTTCAGCAACAACCTTCAAGGAAACATACCAACATCAATAGGAAATCTCTCTCCCACACTTACCATGTTAAGATTGGGCCAGAATTATATAACCGGACGCATACCTTCTGAGATTGGAAATCTCGCAGGGTTGCAGACACTTGAGCTGACAAACAACATGCTGTCTGGCACCATACCTAACTCCATAGGGAAGCTTTTCAAGCTGCAATGGCTCCTCCTTTTTGGAAATTCATTATCAGGGCAAATCCCATCATCTGTCGGAAACATTACACTCCTAAGACTCCTAGGCTTGCAAGATAATTTGCTGGAAGGGGAGATACCTGAGTCTTTGGGGCACTGCAATTACTTAGAGAGAATAGGTCTTTCAAATAATCATCTTACAGGAGAGATACCAAAGCAAATCCTTGAAATATCTTCTTTGACAGCTGGCCTCTCCTTGGCTGGAAATAACCTGACAGGATCATTGCCATCAGAAGTAAGCAAGTTGGTAAATATAAACTCCTTAGATTTTTCAATAATAAACTATCTGGAACAATTCCATCTGCTCTGGAATCTTGTCAAGTGTTGGAGACATTAGACATAAGTGGCAACTTGTTTAACGGTGAAATTCCTCATTCTTTTGGGAATATGAGAGGAATTCGAAATCTGGATGTTTCTCGAAATAATTTATCCGGCCAAATTCCTGCCTTTCTAGGTGAAATAGCCCTTACATATCTAAACCTCTCCTTCAATAACTTTGAAGGCGAAGTTCCAACAACTGGAATCTTCAAGAACATCAGTGCATTCTCAGTCATTGGAAATCAACACTTGTGTGGAGGAATTAAGGAACTAAAGTTATCAGCATGTCCTCCAAAAGTTTCCAAGAACAAAAGGCACATTTCAGTGAAAGTGATCATTCCAATAAGCATTGTGCTCCTCATCATCTCCCTGTCAATAGGTTTCATTTTAATCAAGTATAGAATAAGAAAATCCAAAACAAACCCAGCGACTGCCTCTCTAGTAGAGAACAGACATCCAAGGATACCATACGCAAACCTCTTTGATGCAACTGATGGCTTCTCTTCGACCAGATTGATTGGTAAAGGAAGATTTGGTTTTGTATACAAAGGAATTCTGCCAGGTGATGAGCAAATAGTTGCAGTAAAGGTATTCAATCTCCAAGAACAAGGGGCAGATAAGACTTTCATTGCAGAGTGTGAAGCATTAAAGGCAATCAGACATCGAAATCTTGTCAAGATTATTACTTCTTGCTCGAGCATTGATTTCCAAGGAAATGATTTCAAAGCTCTTGTCTTTGAGTTCATGCCTAAAGGGAGCCTACAAAGTTGGTTGCATCCTGGCCCCAGTGAGCCTCAAGAGATGGAAGCCTTAAATCTAACGCAAAGGGTAGACATAGCTGTTGATGTTGCTTTGGCTCTATTCTATCTTCACACTCAATGTGACCAAACAATTGTTCATTGTGATCTGAAACCGAGTAACATACTTCTTGACGGCAATTTTGGTGCTCACGTCAGTGATTTTGGGCTCACAAAGTCTCTTTCAATGGCTCAACAAAATTCCAATCATGAAATGAGTTATGTTGGAGTTAGAGGAACAATGGGATATATAGCACCAGGTGAGCCTTACTCAATATACGTTACTTATAGGCACCTCGTTTTTACTATGGTAGATTGATACGCTCTTCATTTATAACAAAAATTCTGATATCTTATGTTGTTCGCCTTTTTGGTAATGGTGGTAAATGCAGAGTATGGTACAGGGGAAGAAGTGTCAACAATGGGAGACATGTATAGTTTTGGCGTACTCTTGATGGAGTTGTTCACAGGAAAAAGTCCAACGGATGATGAGTTCACAGGCAACCTCAACTTACATGATTACGTGAAGAGGGCACTTCCTGATCATGTCACCGAGATTGTGGATCCTTTACTGCTGGAAGAAGAAACCGCTGGAAACAACCAAATAGGGAGGATCAAAGATTGCTTGGTGTTGGTTTTCCAAATCGGAGTCGCATGCTCTGCTCATTCAAAAAGGGAGAGAATGAATATCCAGCAAGTGTTGGCAAAACTGCAAAAAATCAGAAATGGACTTCTCAGTTCCAAGAGAACCCAAAGAGGGTGAAAGAGAAAGTAGATATAAGACTTCAGCAACATTTAGTCCATCGGCATTGTTGTAGCTAATTATATCAGTTCTTCTCTTCTTTTAGGTCATAAATGCAGACACTGGTTATTTAGTTTATGGGTAGTCAAGAGCAGATCCACATACCATTTCGAATTCTCCTTACCAAAATTCCAAGGAAGCATCGGGCAATCCATGATGTCCTCAACTCGGCACACATAACCCCTCTAACTCAGTAAGCTCGAATACTTGAGCCCAGCAATAAAAAACGTCTGTAAAGGTAGGTACTGTTTATGAACTTTTCGCAACGATTGGACTAAAGGCCATTTGGACCTCCGGAGGGGAAAACCCGATGCGGCCAGGGAATGACGGAGATTCCCGCACCATCACCTGCTCAATGTCCTCGAGATGTTCCCCAAAATCTTCAGGAAGAATCAAACCAACTAAATTTCGTCTCATTTTTGGCAAAAAAATTCAAGAAAACTCGTAACAACCGCCCCTCAATAAATTGTTATCTCACTTTTCTTCGAAAGTGCCTCTCCCCTTCTAGACAAACCAGCCCCGTTCATCGTTGTTGTAGACAGTAGAGAAGAAGGGCCACTCCATCGTTTCACTAAAATAGTGGGAGCTCTACCTTGCGCGGACTTGGTGGAATGGATTTTCTTGTATTGCTGTTGGGTGGTTCCGAATTAGCTTTGGGGTATTTTTATGTTTATTTTATCTAATTCCTTTCGTTGATTTCCCAGAACTGAGTTGGCGAGGGGTGACTGAGGGGGAATATGGTGTTTTAATCCCTATTTTCTTGCCTTTTAATTGATCCAGTCCCTTCTATTATGCAGAGTTCAGAAATGGTTTTGACTGTTATGATTTGGACAAAATTATACTCAGGTGACATAACCACGTAAATTTACCCACTTTTAGCCTCTTTTAAGTATCTGACTCTCTTACCCTCACTTGACCTGTTAAATAATATTGACTCATTAATTCCTTTAATCCCAACAGAACATCCCTGAAAACAATACTACCTTCAAATATAACTTTTTATTTCATAAAAGTGTACTCCATTTATCTCAAATTCTGTATATTATTCACTTTTTAGTAATTAATCTATGATTTTTTATTTTCAACATTTTAGTATATAAATGAAAGACCTTTATCTATGAATGGTAAATCAAAATCTATAGTTTTTAAATATTTTTTTTATTTTTTCTAATAAAAAATATGAATAAATTTCAGGTCAAACTAGTTCAAAAAGTCAAATGGTTCAAACAAAGAGAACGAAGGGAGTAATATACTACCCTCTGGTAGCTTTCTATTTCATAGCAGTGTAATTGTAAACAATAATTTACCAAAAAATAGGGCTTTGGTTTTTAGAAAAATTTAAAAGAGTGCTGATACGATGATCATCCATTATAATAATGAATGGGTCAGTGGCTATTGAATTATGACTCATGACACTAAATGTTAAATTATGATGCGTGATGTCATACACCATAATATAAGGGTCAGTGGCCTACTTGTTATAGTTACTAGTAGCTGCTTTATAGTTTTTCAACATAAAATTAACCTTTTTAAGACATGAATAAATTTCTTTGTAGCTATTGCATTTTATGGGATGAACTACCGTTTCTTCCTTGAGGTTTGATTCAAATTACATATTCACCCTAATGCACAAAACCTACTTCTACCTCCTACTGTTTTTTACACCGTTTAGCACTATTGCTCTTCAACATTTCATTCTAATAGGTTTTTTTTAATTAATAAAAATTTAAATAGAAAAAAAAAATCGAAAAACCAAAGATTTCCAATTAAAAAACAAAAACGCTAAGAGTGAAATTGGGGGTAGCTTGAACGTGGAGGGAGACCATTGCACGAGCAAATCGATGGATAAGGTTTACAAGAACAAGGACAGGTCTTCAGTCCAACACTAAAGGCAAGAGAGGTAAAGTGAAGATGGAGGTAGCTGGAACCATCAGCTTCAGCTGGGACCAAGACCAAATAATGTCATGTCATGTCCCAATTCCTCCGCAGCCCACCAATTCAATTGATTCCATTCATTCTATCTCTTGCGTACCACGTGCGCTGAGGCTGAGGGTAACATAAGCGTACCGTCATTCGCCTTGACCAAACTCTAGAAAGATCGCCACTAATTCTAAGTTGGGTGTTCCGTCAAGATTACGAAGCGGAGCAACATGGGCAGGACACGAACCCAAACAAGACTTGGACGTTGCATATTTGAAGTGATAATTAATATAGTGCAGATACATTGTATATTGCTCTTGAGAAGACTTCAGTACATGCATATGCTAGAATGAAAATGAATTAAAGGACTGGGAATTGCTAAAGTGCTTGTCTAACGCACTCTATCATTCCTCCGTCTCCTTTGAAAACTAAGGAGCTCCTTTTTTATTTTTTGCAGCTCAACTAGAGCCTGTTTGCTATTCATTCTGTCTCTTGGTGAATGAGCAGAACATATGACTCCAATTTGTAAAACCGATGCCAAGCATTGTTTGATCCTTTCTCTTTCGAGATGTTGAACGGATTCTCCTTCAAAGGCTAAAGGATCCAAAATCTCCATTGCTCGCTCCGGTAGTGCCATCATCACAAAACTGCGCAAGTCAAAGTCTCCTGCAAACTCTTCATCAGTCGGACTTCTACCAGTGAACAACTCCATTAATATGATGCCAAAACTGTACATGTCTCCCAATGCTGTGATTTCTTCCCCTATGCCATACTCTGCATCCTCCAACGTTAAATCTTTCAGAACAAATGATCAATGCTTACATATTTCGCTTAAAAGAAATGTCTTTTGGGCATACCTGGTGCTATATACCCCATTGTTCCTCTTACCCCGATGGAACTGCTATTATCACGAGTGGAGTTTTGCCTGACCGTGGAAAGAGTCTTTGTTAATCCGAAATCACTAACACGAGCACCAAAGTCATTGTCAAGAAGTATGTTGCTCGGCTTCAGATCACAGTGAACAATGGTTGTGTCACATTGAGTGTGAAGATACTGTAAAGCTGAGGTGACATCAATTCCTATCTCCAACCTCTGGATTAGATTCAAGCTTCCCGACTGTTGCGGGTTATGCGACCTTAATGGATGCAACCAGCTTTCTAAGCTCCCTTTGGGCATGAACTCAAAGACCAAAGCTTTGAAGTCATTCCTTTGAAAATCGATGCTCGAGCAGGCAGTAATGATCTTGACAAGATTTCGATGCTTGATTGCCTTTAACGCTTCACACTCTGCTACAAATGTCTTGTTGGCTCCACTTTCTTGAAGATTGAATACTTTGACAGCAACCATTTGCTCATCTTCTGCAAGAATTCCTTTATATACAGAACCACATCTTCCTCTTCCGACCAAATTGGTCGAAGAAAAGCCATCAGTTGCATCAAAGAGAGCTGTATAAGAGAGCCTCGGATATTTGTCCATTAATAGAAAGGTAGAGGATGGCTTCTCTTTGGATCTTCTCATTTGATACTTGAAAAGAAGTAAGCATGCTACTAGGAAAAGGATGAAAACAACAATGCTCACCGGAATGATCACTTTAAGCAAAACACGCCTTTTGCCCTCACCAGAAGCCTTATCCGGACATGTTGGCAGCTGCAACTCCTTGATTCCCCCACATAATCCTTTGTTTCCAATGATCGAGAATGCACTTACGTTCATAAACACTCCACTCCTTGGAACTTCACCTTCAAAGTTGTTGAAGGAGAGGTCGAGACTTGTGAGAGCCATATTTGCTAGAAAGCTTGGAATTTGACCGGATAAATTGTTTCTCGAGACATCGAGGGATCGAATTCCTCTCACTTTCCTTAGAGAAGAAGGAATGCTCCCCTCGAAATTGTTTCCACTCATGTTAAGGGCTAGCAACACTTGGCAAGATTCAAGAGCAGACGGTATTGTCCCAGATAATTTATTATTTGAGACATCTAAAGAATTCACATTTACCAACCTGCTTACATCTGAAGGCAGTGGTCCTGTTAGGTTGTTTCCACCCAGGAAAAGGCCAACCGTTAAAGAAGAAAGGCCAAGAATTTGGTTTGGTATCTCCCCCTTTAGTTGATTGTCAGAAAGATCTACTACTTCCAAGTAATTGCAGTGTCCTAAGGACTCTGGTATCACACCTTCCAGTAAATTACTTCCTATACTTAAGAATGTCAAAACTGTAATATTTCCAACTGAGGGTGGGATAGGCCCTGATAATTGATTTCCGAAAAGGTTGAGTTCTTGCAACTTGGAAAGCTTCCCTATGGAGCTCGGTATGTGACCAGATAACATGTTTCTGTTCCACCAAAGTAACTCCAGGCCCGGAAGATTTCCTATCGTTGAAGGTATGCTTCCGGATATATAGTTTCCGAGCAGTCTCAAGCGAGCAAGGGTGGAAGATAGATTTCCTATTGATTCTGGTATGGTTCCATGTAGATTATTGCGGATAAATGACAATCTAAGTAGATTGCTACAATTGGTTAAGGAGTTGAGGAAGCTGAGGCCATTGGAATTAGGACCTCCAAGTTGGTTGTCATCAAGACTCAATGTTTGCAAGTTACGGAGACTCCCCAGATCATCAGGCACTGGGCCTGTGAGAGCATTTCCATTCATGAAAACTTCCACGAGTCCTGAGCAGTTGGATAAAGATGTTGGGACAAGCCCAGAGAACAGATTGCCCCCAACATTAAGTCCTTGGAGATTCGGGAGGGTGATGCCTAAGTCGACGGGGAGTTCTCCATGCAACCGGTTATAAGCTAAACCAAATTGCAGGAGGGACGAGATATTATATAACTGCGGAGGAACCAGACCAGACAAATTGTTCGTTGACAACTCTAAGAAAGTTAGCTGGGAGAGCTGTCCAAGTTCGGCTGGAATACTTCCCGTGAGATGGTTGTCTGATAAAGAAAGTGCAATGAGTGAGGAAAGGTTCCCAATGGAAGGTGGAATTGTTCCTACAAAATTGTTAAAACCAAGACCAAGGTAAACAAGTCCAGACAAAGAACCGAGGTCGGCTGCAATTCTTCCTTGAAGCTTGTTTCCCTCCAAGACAATCATTGCAAGGCTTGAACATTGAGTCAAGTTTTGGGGGATCTCACCTTGGAAGGAATTGTTCAATAGGAACAGAGCCTTAAGGCGATACAAGCGGCCGATTTCATGTGGGATTGCCCCATGAAAGTAATTATCCGTAAGGTTGATGGCCTTGAGGAAGGTGAGATTGCCTACATGGGGAGACAAGTTACCTGTTAGCTTCACAGATGACAGGTTGAGAAGAACCACACGTTGATGCTGGCGACCGCATTTGACTCCATACCAATCGCAGAAATGGGTGGAATCATTCCAGGAGCTTAAGACCCTCAAAGGGTCGGCTGTTATTTGGGACCTGATCGCAAGCAGAGCTTGCCGATCGGTCTCGTTCGTGAAACGAAAGCTGCTGCCAGCTGCGGCTACAACTTGAGATGAGATGAGTATGGTTGCTAGAGTGGAGAAGAACAAGAATGGCGAGGTGGGAAGAAGTGAAAGTGAAACCATTGTGAATACTTAATGTTATATATGGTATATTGCTCTGTCTTAATGCGATCGACCTACTGATTAATAAAATGGGCTACCTATATATACTAGCTCACTCCTCCTCGTGCAAATCTCACTGCCGTTCATGAGAAAATGACAGATTACGTAATGCAGAAGCCAAGAAGTGAATTATGCAAAATTCTCCGTCAAGCGTATTTCCCACGTATGTCCGCCAATCTACTGCAGTACTGTACTGTACTTGAGTTCTGTAAGAATTATATTCCATTAGCTTTCAAATTCTTTTCCACAGGTCCGTGTTCGATTACTAGCATCTGTCATGTCATATGTATCGGGTCATGCATTACCACCGTTTTACACGTCGGCCACTTGACTTTGCTTGTGGAAATTTCTTTTCCAGAAAGAGATCTTACATTTCGTCCGTCCGAAATTTTGTTTTTTAGCGAAGTACACTTCAATAACTAGAGTCTTGTTTTCCCATTTGGTATAGGTATAGCAGAGAGAGACGACCAGCAACAGTGTTTCAAACACTTTCTTTTGGGGGGTGAAACGTTTCAAACACACCATCACAGAATAGGAAATTTTAAGGTGACACATTATGAATTTACTCACCTATCTGCTTCATCTAACCAGGAAAGCTTAAAAATCACGCAGGCACATGCAGCGGACGCTTTACCAACCTCAAAAATGTATTCCAGGGAAGGCAAAAGTGGCATTTGAATGCCGAAAATTAATTGTGCAGCATTCTCTCTAGACCCTAATTAAACTAGCTAGGCCTTGGAGGAACAAACTTCAATCTATGCGTCCATGTAAGGCATAGCTAGCTCCATGTTCAAAACTTGGAATTAATTATTCTCCTTAATTCTAACAAGATTGGAGGGGAAATTCAGCCTCTAGTCAGTTCTTTATCAAAGGTCTTGGCCTAAGCCTAACCAATAACAATTTCGTTGGCAAAATTCCACCTTCACCTGGAAACCTCTCATCTCTCCTTCAAACTTACTTCTGTACGGAACCACCTGGCTGGAAGCACATCCCTCCCGAGCTGGGGCAACCCTTCCATGTACGACTTGCTTGGCAACAAAGAGTAGTTTCTTTGAATCTCTCATCTCTGAGACTGGCTGGCAACATCTCTCCTCGTGTTAGAAGGTGAAGTTCCAACAAATGGAGTGTTTTAAGATGCTAGTGCATTATCAGTTCTTGGAAACAACCAATGGTGTGGAGGAATTAAGTAAAATTACAGCTAACGGCATGTCCTACAAAAAGCTTCAAAGGGGGAAAAGCATTTTTCACATAAAGTGATAATTGCAATAACTACAGTTCCTTGTGAGATGCCACAATCAAGAACCTTGAACTTTGTTCAATTGTTGAATATAGCTATCTACACTGCCCCAGATTTGCACTTTCTTCACGCTCAATGCAGCACACCGATGGTTCATTGTGATCTAGAGCCCAGCAATATTCTTCTCAACAATGACCTCAGTGCTTGTGTTAGTGACTTTGCGCTGACAAAGTTCCTTCCCATGGACAGAGAGAACTTAGTTCATGATCATAAGCAAAGCAATTCCATTGGAGTTAAAGGAACAATCGGGTATATAGCCCCAGGTAAGCATCAATAATCTCAGTTATGGTATCCTATTAATGGAGCTGTTCACCGGTAAAAGTCCAACCAGCAGCATGTTTACAGGACACTTCAGCCTAAATGACTTTGTTAAGGCATCTCTCCCAGACTGTGTGACTGACTTGATAGATCCTCGGCTTCTAGAACTAGAAGAAGAGACAATACAAAACATGGAAGACAAGAACCATGACATGGGAAACATCATAGAATCCCTGGTTTCAATGTGCCAAATTGGACTCATGTGTTCTGGTCCGTCTCCAACTAAAAGACTGAATGCTAAGATGTTTTGTCACAACTAATCAAGATAAAAGAGAAGCTTCTCAAACATCCAAGAGGAGGCCGAGGGAGAAACAGAAACCACAGGTGAATCAACCATGGTAAGATTCTTCCACTCGTTCTCTTTTGCTTCTCTAGCAGTTTTTATTTTGGACTACATAGTGAAGGCACATGTACTATTCACGCACATGGTGACGCTGGTTCTTTTGCCTTCATCTGTGTATGAATCTGAGGTCCTCCCATCAAGTCTTATGATTTCATAAATCATTTGAATAATGTTCTTAACCACGGAAAATTCATCAAGAACCGAAGCCAGTGGATATTTAATTACTTCTCCACCAGCTAAATGATGAACTTGGAATCTACCTCGTCAAAACTGTACAAATTTGGTATTGACCACAATATTCTTCCCTGATACCTCTCATCATACAGATAAGAAACAACCGCACTAAGCATGAACAAAGAAAACCAACCCTAAACTCGGCAGGACACATAAACAATCCCAGAATTTTCTGAATTTTAGTAAGAGAAGAAGAATCAAATACCTGATCAAGTAAAGGCGAAACCGAGTCCCGATTCAAGACCCCTGAGTTGCTCCCGCGAGTTGGACTATGAACCACCTTTGTTTTCGCCAGCCGGGGGTTGATTTACGGAGTCCTCAAACTTTGGTATGTGCATGGCAGCTAAAAGAAAAAGCTGGCAAGCAATCATTAAGAAGTGCAACAAGTAGCAAGTTGAGCACATTTAAACCTGAACGATTTCATTAATCGACTGGTTGCGTTGCGTGTGGAACAATTCATCACAAAAGAGAAATTTTGCATTACAGGTAAATCATGCAGGCGCTATGGACACCTTATCAACTTCAACAACGTATTCTAAGGTTGCCGACGGTGGAATCTGAACACCGGAACCTAATTCTGCTCCGTTCTCTCCAAACCCTAAGCTGGGAGGAACGATCACTCTCCTCTTCCCTCCTGCCTTCATTGATCTCAACACATATTCTATGCCTTCACACATGCCCCTGCTGTAGGGTCTAGACCCCATCACAAGGGCCAGTGGCTTTTTGTTGTCCCCTCCAAAGGTATCCACAAAAACCTGTCCGCTGCCTTGGACCGCCCCCTTGAGATCTATCACAACCAAATCCCCTGTCCTCGGGGAGGCTCCTCCACCAATTCTCAGCTCATGGTACCTGCTTTAGTTGAACACTTTTGCATTTGTTATTGGGCAAAGTTCAGGGGAATAAAATGTAATCTTGATCAAATTAATACAGCAAATTACTGTACCTTATGCCATTAGGTAGCACAACCTCTTCCTGCTTCTCCACATCCCTGTCCAAAATGAAACCAAATCAAATTCTTATGATCCGCAGTTCATACCGTTGAAATGTAATGTAGATTTAATCCAAGTTTGTTCGAATAAGAACTTAAAAAGAAACGTGATGTAGGAGAAAACCAACAAACCTTGTATTTGCTTCTTGCTGGGAGACTTCAAGGCGAGTCTTAATCTGTTCAGAGACAACTCCAAAAGCAAGAAAAGCTGCCCAAGCAAGGCCTGCGCCAAGCCCAAAACGGCGGGTCAAGGAAGAAGCTATCCAATCTGTAGTTTCAACAGTGGAGGCTGCTCTGCGTGAGGGCTTTTGTTTCTCCACCTTAACTGGTGCTGGCTGTTGCTGCTGATCAGATGAAGTTGTAGTAAGCTGCGGATATGGATCAGAAGACTCCGGCTGTGAAGGTGAATTGGGCGGAGGAGGCGTTTTTGATGATGAGGAGAAGTTGTAAGTTCTTGCTAATGGGTGAGACAGAGATGGTGGGCATCCAAAAATTGTTGCCATCCTAAGAATTGATGAAAGAAAACAAAAGTCTTGAGCAGATGGCTTGGTGTGGAAGGGAAAATATCCTCTGCACTTTCGGTGGCAACCTGAAAGAAACCTGGTCCCTACCTTATCCTTAAATTTGTTGGACTGGTCTCTCTTTGCATTTCTGTTTATTTTGGCTTCTTTTACCCTTCTAAGATGATCTTTTACCCTCCTATTGAAACCCTTTATGATATGCATGTATATGATGGAATTTGTAATTTATTTCCCTTAGCTTCCATTGTCCACACACCTGTATCAGGGAGCTCCAAGATGCCACCAGTGAAGAGCCAGCCGAAGCAATTTAGGGTCCATAATTTTGACTGCCAAATTATCCCAAAAGATCTCAAACCTGTCCCAAATTTTTTAATAGCACTTTTTTGCCCTTTGTACACAAGTAGATGCAAAACAGTGATACAACAATTTTCAGTTTTCCTTTGTTGGTACAGACAAATACACATTTGAGATGACCCTGTCACTAAGAATACAATGTGCACAAAAATGTGGCAAAGAATCACATCACTGGAGTCGGAAGTCTGAGCCATCATCTTCAACCCATGTTCACATATCTATCCCCAGCATTCTACAACCCTCCACGCCAATTTGGCTCAGTTACCAAAAAAGCCTCCCTTTGGTCGTAAAGCTTTAACCTCAGCCAGCAAAGCCTTCAGAAATCCTAGATCGTTGAGCCTTCTCCTGAGCATTATAAGCAGCTGCACCTAGTCTGGGCGCCTGCCCACTCGTTATAGGCTTTTGCAATGGCTTCAAGGCAGCCAGTATCTCTGCAAACGTTGGCCTTAATTTTGGGTCTCTAGAATATCAAAAAATAAAAATAAAAATAAAAATAAGGATCTCTATGATATCAAAATGTCCTAGTCAGTTGATTTCGGTGTATTGACTAATGGACAAAAAACAAAGATCTACAATGTGAAGCTATCAATGTCGACAAGAAATAAGAGTCATTTCTGATTGATGGTCATTCAACAAGAAATGATACGGTTTTAAGATGCTTATCCAAATGCAGCAGGTTCAAGATGAAAACTGTTGGTTATTTGCAATGATGATGATGATGATGATGATGAGCAGAACAAGCCAACAACTTCAGCTATTCAAGTCATTTCCAATCCGGATATCAAGAAAGAGACACTGATTGGCAATTGAGGTAAAGCACATGAAAAGTCAGTCAGCACCAACCTTTTTTTATCATGTCGCATCAAGCAATCAGATGAAAGGGATTTAAACACAATTTTCAGGCATATGAAGAAGGTAGATCTTCATAACAAGAAATGAATCTGGAGCTTTATTGTTGGATTTATTCAAAGTAAATAGTTAATTTTGATTATGATAAGTACATTGTTTAGTGTATTTAATCTCATTTTATAGGGATTTAAACACAATTTTCAAGCATATGATGAAGGTAGATCTTCATAACAAGAAATGAATCTGAAACCCTATTGTTGGATTTGTTCAAAGTAAGTATTTAATTTTGATTATGACAAGTACATTGTTTTAGTGTGTTTAATCTCATTTTATTGGGTGAAATAAGATTTCTTAAACTTGTACTTAATTTTCAAGTATTTTAAGTGTTATTTCAAAAAATATATTTTAAGTTTATTGAGGAAACTTATTGTTTTAAGAGAAGTTAGTAGGTCATTAAAATATGTTAGTGTTTGAATTAAGTTTGATTTCCAAATGATAAGTTTTTTTAAGTTGTTTCATGTTTAATTCATTAAAGAAATAGTTTAACATGTCTTTTTATCACTTAAGTCCACTCAGCTCTCAAGTATATGTTTTAATGTGTTAAAATGCTTTAATTTGAAGTCTGAGACTGCTGGTTGTATTTGAAATATTAGATAACATGTTAAACTCTGAATTTAACCAATTAATTGCAAGCATAAAGACTTCCATCCAAATTTCTTGACTGGCACAATTTTCAGCCCAAATTTGAAATATGACTTGGATGAATTAAAAGATACCACCTGGACAGTCTGGCAGAACATTTAATGATCTTTCTCTAAACGTTTTTTACTATTGAAGGACAAAATCAAATTTAACGTATTAAACCCAAAACTTAACACAAAATCTGAAGTTTTTTCTTGCATAAAAAATAGAGTAACGGTCACCAGTTTTTCAAGAGCTTTTCTAGACATCTCCAACAGATGTATAACAGTCTCCTTGCCTCCAAATGGGTATAAATTCATGAAGAAACACTTTGGAAAAATCTTTTGGCCATTAGAAGTGATAATCCATCATCTAGATCAAACCAAGTGTGTTAAATTTGAGATTTGCAAATAGTGTTTGTGCTTTCACTTGTATATATAGCAAGAGTGATATTGTTTGATCTTGTAATCTTGTAAACACCATTTGGTAAGATTGTATTGGTGAGGTTTTTAGCTAACCTCTAGGAAAACTAGTGAGAGAAATAGTGTTGGTGAGGTATCTAGTTAACCTCTAGGAAAACTAGTGAGAGTTTACGGTAAAGAAGCTATCAAAGAGTGTGAGGTCTTGTACAATTGCAATTGTCTAATGAAGAAGAAACTCTCAAGTGGTAAGCTTGAGGAGAGGAGTAGGCTTTCAAGAGGAGAGACCGAACCTCTATAAAAATATTGGTGTTCAAACTCTTCCTTTCTCTTCTTACATTTATTGTCTACTTTGTATTTTTCAGTTTGCTTTGAACATAACCAATTCACCTCTACCTTTTGGTTGCACTTGAGCCAACAATTAGTATTAGAGCTAGTGACTGTGTTATGACAAAATCTAGTGATTTTTAAGTTAAAGTTCCATGGCAACTGCTAGTATGCATCTTGAGGGGCAAAACCCATCTAGGGCACCTTTGTTTGACTCTACAAACTTTAATTTATGGAAAACTAGAATGGAGATTCATATCCAATCAATTGACCATGCTCTTTGGAGGATCATTAAAAATGGTCCTAGGATTCCTACAACAATGGTTGCTGGAAATCAAGTGACAAAAGATCGAATGGAATATAAACCGAATGATGATCTCATGTGCACTATGAATGTAAGGGCAATGAATATTATATATTGTGCATTAACCCTCAATGTATTTAATTTGGTTTCTTCTTATGAAAATGCTAAAGATATATGGAACAAGCTATTGATAACTTATAAAAGAACCATACAAGTAAAAGACACCAAAATGCATATGCTTGTGAGGGCATATAGTTGTTTACCATGGAGCCAAATAAACGCATTCAAGAAATGTTTAGAAGGTTTAATAAGATCCTTACACCACTCAACTTGCTTGGGAAGAAATATACAAATGAGAAATTTGTCAGAAAAATCTTATAGAGCCCACCTCCATCATAAAGAGCATAGTTGAAATTATCAATGAAGGAGAAAGCATTAAAACCATGCATGTGGATGAGCTCTTTGGAAAGTTGTTGACCTATGAGATGAAGGTGCAAGTTAAGGAAAAATTCATCAAGAGGAATAAATCAATGGCTTTGAAAACTCAAGAAGACCACACCTCATCAGGTGAAGATAGAGAGATTGATGAGGTTCTTTTAACAAAAAAATTTAGTAAGATGTTTAAGAAATCAAAAAACAAAAAATTCAAGAAAGAAAAAAATGAAAAGAAGAAGAATGATATGATTTACTATAATTGCAAGGACCCCAAGCATCTACAATTTGATTGTCCATTGAATAAGAAAAAAAACACAAGAAGCAAAAGAAAAGAAGTAAAAAGAAAAATGGAAAGGCCATGAGGACATAGAATAATATTGACCAATCTTCAAGTGAGAGTTCAACTTCAAGTTATTAAAGTGAAGATGTCAACTTGTGCTTAATGATAGATGAAGATGAAGCCTCCTCAACAGATCGAAGCCACTCCTATCCATGTTTTATGGCAAAGAAAGAAGATGAAATAAACAACTACTCAAGTAACTTTTCTAGCTCATACATATCCATAGGCGGTGAATACTTAGAATTGCAAAATGGTTTTAATGCTCTTTACAGGGATTTCAAAAAACTTGCTTAACATATAAGTGAATTGAAAACCTTAAATGCTTCATTGACTAAAGAAAAAGATGAACTAAAAAAGGAGAACTTTGATCTCTCCAAATCTTTGTCTAAATTTGTTAAAGGTAAAAAAATCTTGATTTGTTGCTTAGTGCTAAAAAATAAAATGTGTTTATGACAAAATGTGTATAGGCTATGATTCTTTTCTTAAAAAAAAAAAGAAAGTTGATATTAGGTTTATTGATGTATCTTCATCGTCCATGAGTAGTTCATTTGTAATATGTCATGCTTATGGTAAAAAAAGTCATTATTCTTATGAATGCATGTTTACAAGAGGAAAAGTTCCTATTAGCTACAAGTTAATATGGGTTCCTAAAAGAACTAAAACAGTTAGGGCTAACCCTCATGGATCCAAAGAAATTTGGGCACAAAAAATCAAAGCTTAAAATATCATGTAGGGTGCTAGAGTATGGCTCAATCAAAGAATAATTCTACATAAGGCTCTAATCACTTGTAAGGAAGGAACTTAAAGCCTAATGATAAATGCTTGAGATTAAAGCTCTAATATGGTAACATTGTTGATTTTTTATTAGTTAATGGTAATTATTGATGCATTGAGCTATTTGATTGTAATATGTTGTTTGATGAGTATATATGAGTTATTCATTTTTCATGGAAGATATGTGAAGTGCTTAATGTTACTATGGCTATTGTGGATTTGTTTCAATATTTTGATGATATGAATTTATATGAAAAATATTATGTTACTAGCCTATTAATTCATACTTGGCTACTTTCTTGATTTAGAAATGGGAAGAAAATTTTTATATGTTTGGACTAAGGAGGAGCATGTTTTCTTGTAAAAGTGACTTAGAGTTTATATGTCTTGATTAAGGAGGAGTTTGTTGCATGTTGTGGTAATTACATTAGAAAAATTTTCATGATTATTTTGATGATCTATATATATATATATATTATGACAAAAAATATGAGAGATAAAATTGAAGAATATTTAATAAAAGAGAAGAATCATTGTTTATGCTTATTGTTTGGATATTATATGTATTTTTTGAAAGGTGAATCATTGTTATTTGGATGTTATATATGATTTTTGAAAAGTGGTTTTGTCATCATCAAAAAGGGAAAGATTGTTGGATTTGTTCCAAGAAAATATTTAATTTTGATGATGATAAATGCATTGTTTTAGTGTGCTTAATCTCATTTTATTGGGTCAAATAAGTTTTGTTAAACTTGTGCTTAATTTCCAAGTATTTTAAGTATTATTTCAAAAAATATGTTTTAAGTTTATCGAGGAAACTTATTTTTAAAGAGAAGTTAACAGGTCATCAAAATATGTTAGCATTTGAATCAAGTTTGATTTCCAAATAACAAATTTTTCTAAGTTGTTTCATATTTAATCTATTAAAGAAACAGTTTAACATATCTTTTTATCACCTAAGTCTACCCAGGTCTTAAATGTATATTTTAATGTATTAAAATGCTTTAATTTGAAGTCTAGAACTACTGGTTATTTTTGAAATATTAGGTAACATGTTAAACTGTGAGTTTAACCTATTAATCGCAAGCCTGAAAACTTTTGTCTAAATTTCTTAACTAGCACGATTTTCAGCCCAAATTTGAAATATGACTTGGATGAATTAAAGGACACCACCTGGATAGTTTGGTAGAGCATTTAATAGTCTTTCTATAGCCGCTTTTGACTGTTGAAAGGATGAAATCAAGTTTAACGTGTTAAATCTAGAATTTAACACGAAATCTGAAGCTTTTTCTACATAAAAAATATAGTAATGATCACCAGTTTTTTAGGAGTTTTTTCAGACGTCTCCAACAGATATACAATAGTCTCCTTGCCCCCAAATAAGTATAAATCCATGAAAAAACACTTTGGAAAGATCTCTTGGCCATTATAAGTGAAAATCCATCATATAGATCAAATCAAGTGTGCTAAATTTGAGATTTGCCAAGCGTATTTATGTTTTCACTTGTATACCTAGCAAAAGTGCTATTGTTTGAGCTTGTAATCTTGTAAATATCATTTGATGAGATTCTATTGGTGAGGTTTCTAGTTAGCCTATAGAAAAATTAGTGAGGGATAGGATATTGGTGAGGTTTCTAATTAGCATCTAGGAAAACTAGTAAGAGTTGGTGGTAGAAAAAGCTATCAAAGAGTGTAAGGTTTTGTACAATTGCAATTGTTTAGTGAAGAAGAAACTCTTGAGTAGTAAGCTTGAGAAAAATAGTAGACTCTCAAAGAGAGAAACTGAACCTCTATAAAAATATTATTGTTTAAGTTCTTCCTTTCTCTTCTTCCATTTCTTGTCTATTATGTATTTTTTAGTTTGCTTTGGAACTTAACTAATTCACCATCTCTTGGTTTATGTTCGGTCTCAAAAAGAGAGACTGAACATGAATGTTATATAGAGTATATTTTGCTCTGTCTTAGTGCGATCGACCTACTGATTAATAAAATGGGCTTCCTCTATATACTAGCTCACTCCTCTTGCAAATCTCACTGTCGTTCATGAGAAAATGGCAGATTCCGTAATGCAGAAGCGAAGTGAATTTTGGGAGCAGTAGAATTCTCGGTCAATCGTACTTCTGACGTATGTCTACCAATCTCTGGTTTAGATTTCTACTGCAGTACATACGTAAGACATGAAGGCTTTCAGTTCTGTACTGCAAGAATTATTCATTAGCTTACAAATTTTTTTCAACAGGTCCATGTTTGAGTACCTAGCATCTGTCATGTTATATGTATCAGGTCATGCATTACCACCAGTATTTGCGCTTGGAAATTTTTTTTCAAGAACAGATACCTTGGCCTTAGTGGAAAATTTTTGTCCATTAGAAATTTTGTCATTTAGCATAATAGACTTCAATAACTTACCATTTGGAATAGATAGAGTAGAAAAGACTAGTGACCGTGTTTCAAACACTTTTCTCTTTTTTGTCGCAGAATAGAAAATTTTGGTCAATTGCATAATCGCTGGATGAAACATTAGGAATTGTCTCAAATATCTGCTTCGTTTAACAATGAAAGGTGAAGAATCATGCAGGCGCATGCCGTGGACGCTTTATCAACCTTAGAAATGTATTCTCGGGGAGGCAACAGAGTGTGATCTGAATGCCGAAAATTAATTTTGCACCATTATCTCCAGACCCTAATTAAACTGGCTATGTTAAGAGTAATATGTCCACATGGACGTGCTGACTTGGATGCTGATCTGTCAAAGACCAAACTTACAGAAACGTGGATATGATGGAGAACAACCAGATTAGGATTAAACTCCTTTATCTTTTACTTTATCGTTACTCTATTGTTGTTTGTGTTTATCTCGCAACTGCTGGAATATATACATATACACATGAATCCTTCTAGTACACAATAATAGAAACAAGATATTTAAGCCATGCTCCTTTCCCTTTTACATGCTCCAACTCAATCTCTTCAGGTAGCCCATATCCTCTTTCTTCCTTCCTCACTTACAAACCTTTTTCTCGCAACCACCAATCCTTTCTTGCAGCTGTGATGGCACACTCTGAACCTACATCTTACTCAATGGCTAAAGAAGACTCATGCTGGCAATCGGCGATGCAAGCAAAACTTGAAGCATTGGAATCAAACAAAACATGGGAGCTACAGTCATTACCAACTGGGAAGAAAGCCATTGGATGTCGATGGGTTTATAAAATTAAGTATAAGTCTGATGGGACAATAGAAAGATACAAAGCAAGGCTAGTAGCCAAGGGATACACACAGGTTGAAGGACTCGATTACCATGAAACTTTTGCTCCTGTAGCTAAGTTAACCACTGTGCGTTGTTTACTTGCAGTTGCTGCCTCAAAAAACTGGGAGTTGCATCAGCTAGATGTGCATAACGCTTTCCTCCATGGCAATTTGCACGAAGACATATATATGCAACCGCCCCCTGGTTACCTTCCTTCTAATGACATGCGTGTCTGCAAGCTTCGAAAATCCTTGTATGGATTTAAGCAAGCCTCACGAGAATGGTTTGTAAAGCTATCAGGCGTTCTCATTGATTATGGATTCATCCAGTCAAAAGCAGACACTTCCTTGTTCACTTGGCGCTCTCACGGCACATTTCTGGTTGTTCTAGTCTACGTCGACAATATGGTGGTAGTGAGCAATTATTCACAGGCATGCTGCCACCTCAAACAGTTTCTTCATACACATTTTCACCTAAAAGACTTAGGACGACTCAAATTCTTCCTCAGCTTGGAAATTGCGCATGGAGAGGGTGGTATATTCATCAGTCAACGAAAGTATGCTCTTGACATACTGGAAGATGCAGGTCTCATTAATGCCAAACCAAGTCTAACTCCTATGCAGCAACAACACCATCTTGGGCGTTCCACTGCCACCGTTCTTAAGGACCCCTCTCCATACAGGTGCTTAGTTGGGAGACTTCTATATCTATCGGTCACTAGGTCGGATATAACTTACGCCGTGAACATGCTCAGTCAGTATATGCACAGTCCATCAGTCGATCACTATAATGCTGCACTTCACGTCCTCAGATACATCAAACTTGCACCAGGACAAGGGTTGTTGTACCCCCGATCCATTGACCTGCAGCTACGAGGCTATTCAGATGCAAATTGGGGAGCATGCCCCTCAACTAGAAGATCCACCACCGGGTATTTCACCACCCTGGGCCTTGCACCCATCTCTTGGTGAACCAAAAAGCAAGCAACTGTGAGTCGGTCATCAGCCGAAGCAGAATACCGGTCGATGGTAGCTGTCACCAGTGAACTCATATGGATACGATCATTGCTAAGAGACCTTGACGTTGATCAGACAAGGCCAATGCAACTTTTCTGCGATAATCAAGTCGCCATACATATCGCAACCAACCCTGTTTTTCACGAACGAACGAAGCACATTGAGATGGATTGCCACTTCATTCGTGATCGTATTATTGCCAAAGAATTAGAAACTAGCTACCTCCCTTCACACACTCAGCCAGCAGATGTTTTTACTAAAGCACTGGGCACAGACCAATTTCATACATTGATTCACAAGCTGGGTATCTCGAAGCTCCATACTCCAGCTTGAGGGGGACTGTTAAGAGTAATATGTCCACATGGACGTGCTGACTTGGATGCTGATCTATCAAAGACCAAACTTACAGAAACGTGGATGTGATGGAGAACAACCAGATTAGGATTAAACTCCTTTATCTTTTACTTTATCATTACTCTATTGTTGTTTGTGTTTATCTCGCAACTGCTGGAATATGTACATATACACATGAATCCTTCTAGTACACAATAATAGAAACAAGAGATTTAAGCCATGCTCATTTCCCTTTTACAGGCTAAGAGGAACAAACTTGAATCCTATGAATCTAAGTAAGACATAGCTTTCATGGTACAATTCCTGAACAACTTGGTTGACCGTATCACCTGCAGAATCTTATCCTGTGGAAGAACTCCTTTGAAGGTGAGATTCCTTGAAACTTCACTCGATGTTCAAAATTTGGAATTAATTATTAGCCTTAATTCTACAAGATTGGAAGGGAAATTCTGCCTCAACTCCATTCTTTATCAAAGGCCTTGCCTAAGCTTAACCGATAACAATTTCAATGGAAAAATTTGTGTCACATCTCAAAACTCACCTTAAAATTCTCAGGACAATAATACACCACATACTAAAAAAAAATAAATTTATCTAAATATGCAAGACTTAGAAAAATTTCAAATAATTCCAAACTCATAACAATTCAACTTCTGACAGTAAGAAACAAAGCAACCACAATCCTTAAAATCGGAACATAGTCTACAAAATCTTAGAGTTCTAATGAACAGAACAAAACCTAAGGCATTTCCAAAACATAAATAAATTTCTAATAGTACTACTACCAAAATATTCCTAACTGTCTCAAACCACAGCTAGTCTTCCAGTTATTCCAGCT
Organism: Aquilaria sinensis; assembly: GCA_005392925.1. NCBI lineage: Eukaryota > Viridiplantae > Streptophyta > Magnoliopsida > Malvales > Thymelaeaceae > Aquilaria > Aquilaria sinensis. The sequence continues at coordinate 220,804 of SMDT01003319.1, forward strand.
AGCTAACTTGGACTACTCGTTATTTGTATGAGAGGATGAAAATGAGATAAGCACGAATACCTAATAAATGGTGGATTTTGAAAAAAAATAATAATATATAAAACATGCAGAGATCAAGTAAAAATAATTCTTATAAAATAATAACATGAACCTCATGCAGAAAATAATCAATGCAATAGCAATTTTAAAAACTGAGCAAATAATAGTTGTAAATAAAAATAATTAACTAAAACAAAGCATTTTAGAGCACAATGATAGAATAGAAATTCAGAGCAGATTGGGTAGGATGATCACTGTAGTTACACTTAAACCGTTGTAATACGTCCAAAACCAACTAAGGATCGTCATCGGTCGATCGCTGAGAAAGACTAGTCTTAAAAACAATGTATTATGAAACATAACAAAACAAAATACCCAACATGAAGGATCCAAAACTATATTTTCCTAGTAGTATGGGTATAAAGTTAACACCCATCAAAATAAGTTAGAATAGAAATTCAAAGCATTACAATTGTCATAAAATTTTAGTGTAAAATGTCACAATCAAAACATACCTAATCCCAACTTAATTAATCAAACATAATATTTTGCATAAATAACGTAGATTTTGAATAAATAAATTAAAAATTAATAAATAAAATACTTGGAAAAACAATTTCAAAATAAAAAAAAATGCCTGAAAACTCTTATTCTTATTGAAAATCAATTTAATGAAAAATAATTTTAAATGATAAATCTAAAAGATTATTAAGTTAGAAAACTTAGCACTTTGTCAAAATAGTACATAAATAATATAAAAAAAATATAAATTTTAGAAATGATGGTAGTCACTTACTTCAAATACAAATTTTCAACTCCTGAAATTATTTTGTAGTCACCTAAAATAATTATGCAAAAGTTTATGTCAAAAAATAACCAACTAAGAAATAACTCAAATTTACTCGTTGAGAATGGCCTAAATAAACATTTCTGGAATATAAAAACTCGTTGAATCAATGTTTAAATCCCCAGTGACTGATACTGTTATTAACCCGATTATCTCTTTCAGCCTCACACTTGCGTCTTACAGTGACGAAATTGTAGTTATCTGAACTTTAGGATTTATTTCAACCTTACTTTATAATTTAGGGACTAAGTTTGTAATTCATCCAATTTTTCCGAAAACATTAGCTCTTCGTCTCCTCCATTCGCACCCTTCTGTAACTCGCCGATCTCTACCTATTCCCAGCCAAAACCTCATCAAACTCCTGTAACTCCTAAGTAATTTCAATCATCAATTACTCCTTCCAATCATAAAAAATACAGTAGATCATATTTAACCAAACTATCAACCTAAAACCCTCTTCACGTTCTAAGAATAATTAGCATATGGACCGAAAAATAACTAACAATCATTTACTAATAATTTTTTCCTTCAAGAGAAAATTTATAAATGTTTCACTCTTAATCCTCAATTGACGGTTTTTTCATCCACTTCTTCAATACAAAGTAATAGGAACATGAGAAAATTAAAGAAATACCCAAAATCCTATTTTCTTATTTCCTCCTTTTAACAACCTTTTTCACTCCCACCTTATTTACATAGCAATTGGGTGGATTGGGTCAGGTTTGGGTCAGGTCATTCAGGTTCGGGTCTAGTCGGGTTAACATAAATTTAGGTCCAGGTCGGGTTCAGGTCAGGTCATCTGGGTTCAGGTTGATTTTGGGTCGGGTCGGGTTGGGTTTATTTGAGTCACTTCAGGCCGGGTCAATTTTAGTCTCGAGTAACTTCAGGCCAACTTTCGGGTCAACCTTTATCTTCACGTGGGTTATTAGTGTGAAATCAAAACGATTGAATCTATTCAATTTTTTAAAAAATTTAAATCAAATAATTTGATTTTTTGTGTGATTTAATTTAAATTAAATTTTCATTTGTTAGTATATTTAATTAAAATATTCATAAAAATCTTCTTCATTATAGTTTACTACATATTTAAGTAATTTAACATTGTTAGTAATATTTAATTGTTTTTCTAAACCCATACCCTCTAACTATTATTGTACAGATTATTTAGATCTTCACTCAGCTATCACTCAGATATACACAATGACAATTTTATTATGCTTATGTTTCAATGAATTTTCTTTGAAATTACAACAAAATGCAAATAAAGTTCATTATCAATGACTAAATTGTAAAATTTAGAAAAATTTGGGTGAAAGTGCAAAGATTTCAAAAATTTTAGGATCCATGTTGTAATTATTATGAGTGACTAAAATAAAATTTTTTAAAATTTAGGTACCTTATTGCACTATACTTAAAAGTATAGAGATAAATGTTGTAATTTTAATAATTGTCTATTAAGATCATTAAACTTACTAAATATAAAAATTACTTCTGTTGAAAAAATCCAAATATGGGATTCACTAAATATGGATGTTTTTCCCTAAATAAGATACTTACAATATATAAAAGTCTTAAAAAAATAGAAGTTATTAAACATGGAAATTCTTTCTCAAAATATGAAAATTATTAAACATGAATATCCTAAAAAAAATGAAACTACTAAATATGAAAGTTTCATCTCCAAATATGAGACTAACTAAATATGGAAGTACAAAAAAATAAAACTTACTAATAATGGAAGTCACCAATTTTAAATATAAGGCATATTGAATATAAAAGTCTCAAAAAATGGAAGTTACTAAACATGAAAACCTCCATATTTAGGACTGACTTAATATGGACAATAATTAAAGAGGAAAGTTAAGGTTTAGGGTAAGAGTTAAAATCGGGTATTGTCGGGTTTAGTTATCAGGTCATCTCGGGTTTAGGTCAGGTCAGTCTCGGGTTCGGGTATTTTGGGTTTGGGTCATTTGGGTTCGAATTTTCTCGGGTTTCTCTTTAATTGGGTTCGGGTTCGGGTTCAGGTCGTTAACTTTTTTAGTCAAATCGGGTCAGGTCGGGTTTGGGTTCGGGTGGGTTGGGCCAGGTCATCGGGTCGGATCCGATTTTGCCATCCCTATATGTGTCCTTTCTATTTCTTTTTCTTTTCCTTGCTGCTTATTCTTGTTTTTTATTTTTCTTCTTTTTGGGAATTAACCTAAATACCTAAAATAATAATAAAATAGACTAAATTAATCTTGGGACATTACAATTTCACTTCACTCGGTAACCTCTCATCTCTTCTTAAACTTTGTTTTGTACAGAACCACCTAATCGGAAGTACATCCCTCCTGAGTTGGGCAGCTATTCGACATATAATTTTTTTAGTATATGAGGAGAAGGCCAAGGGGCAAGTGGAGGATTGTTGACACTTTCAAAGTATCTTGGTAAAGAATATAACTACCTAAAAAGTGAAAATACATCTAACAGCTTTATAACAACCTAAGTCTAGAATCAGTACACGGAACTCCTACCTATACCATATGGGTTATCATTTGTAAAAAGTATAAATGCTACGTGATCAAACTTTGAAAGTTGGTGTTACATATATACATAAAAAATCACACAAACTTCCTATGTAGGATATGAGGTGTCACAATCTCCCCACTTATATGCCTAAATGTTCTCATTGGGTCATGAACAGATCCAAAATCGTGAGTCCAGTAAGTGGTAAATGTGAACCATACACATAATAGACAAAACAAAATTAAGCATCGGCTTGCATAGAATCAGAAGTACAGCTTACACCATCACGAAATTGGATTGGTTTTGATACCATTTATGACGACCTAAGTCCAGAACCGGTCCATAGAACATTTTTCAATACCACATGAGCTGTTCTTTATAAAAAGGATAAGCGCTAAATGATTAAGTTTTGGAACTTAGAGTCATATATACATATCATAAATCATACATACTTCCAAGTGGGATATGGGGTTTCATGATTTCCCCTACTTATATGTCTAATGTCCTCGTTGGGCCACAAACAGATTCAAAATCGTGAGCCCAGTAAGTGATAGATATAAATCATATACAAAATAAACAAAATATAATCGAGTATCTGTCTGACCAAAATCAAAAGTACAGCCCACACCATCATGGAACTAGGTTGGCTCTAATATCATTTGTGACAACCTAAGTCCATAACAGGTTTATGGAACACCCGCCTACGCAATATGGGTTATCCTTTGCAAAAATGATAAACACTATGTGTTCAAGCTTTAGAACTTACAGTTATATATATACACTAGAAATCACACTGACTTCTCATGTGAGATATAGGATATTATAGCTTGTTAACAAATAGCAAGAAAATCTCAACTAAACTACGTTATTTCTAACTTATCAGTTATTGATAACGCTAACAACTATTTTGACTCTTTCAAGCAACATCAACAATTTCTAAGCTAAACTTTCAACAAGGATCCAACCTTGGACCTCCTCATAACAGCCACAAGTTCTAACTACTATTAGGGATGTTCACAATGAGGGTATGACTGTGTTCTACCAAAACCTGATCCCCTTCCCATGATCAGGTTGTACATTTTAATACCCAACTTGACCTACATGCCCTAAACCCCGATTTAAACCCATAACACAGAAAGCATTTCAAGTGGGGCCTATTATAACTCTCATAGACCAAAGTCAAGATTACTAAGGTAAGTGTGAATTTCATGCTTTAAAACCTTATTTGCACACTCAGTAATGCATTTAGTGAGTTAGCATAGCATAAAATGAGTAATATGGTCCAAGAAGAGGTGTTTTGTGTCTCACAATGGGGTAAGGGCACGTTACTATTGTTTGGCTTTAGTTTGCTCAAATTATGACCATATTTTATGTGTTTTATGCTTTAGCAATTCATTTTGCTAAGCTAGAATAAAAGCTATATTGATTTGCAAGATTTTGGTGCAGTTGTGCTTGTTTGTGCATTAAAGCTTTGAAACTTGTGATCTTGTATTTGGTAAGGGATTTTTAAGTTTTTTAAAGTTTATTTGACAAATAACATGTTATATTTACATGTGGGAGTGAGTTAAGATGATGAGTAAATGGAGTTGGTTTAGGGAAATAAGTTCTTAGGGATTGTTAGGTAAAAAAAAAAAGGAAAAACAAGGCACCCTAGGTTGCACCATCAAGGCCCAACCAAGGGACAATCCTAAATCAATTGTGGTTCCATAAAGTCGAGCATTAGTACTACAGCATCTTAAAGAAAACCCAAGGCCTTGATTTTGATGCCCATACTATTTTAAGATGTTTTAGACCTTTGATTTGGTCTTGAAACCACTCCTAATTCCTTAAAAATGCATCTATTAAAGAGTTAAGGGGTAGACAAGAGTGAGCTTAAGCCTCAGGAAAAAATAGTTGGGGCCTTGGGTAAGCTTTAAGGTGCTAGGTGTTCAAAAGAGGTTTTAAGCTTTAAAAGTGCCTTAGCTAAGTTACCTAGTTTAGTAAGTTGAGCCACCAAGATAAGCTAAACTCTTGTACAATGTAGTGAAGGTAAGAAAGTGGCAGGTTAAGCTTGCTAAGACAAGACTAAGTTCTTGTAAGTTATGAGAATATAGAGGATGGGTTCCTACTATAGAACTCAACTATTGGTTATTAGTTTAGGACCTCACAATGTATTCAAGCTCGCATCAAGTTGCAATTATATTATATTATATTATATATAATTGTGTGTACTAAAGATTTTCTTTGCAAGAATTAAATATTTTATTGAGAATTATAATATTTGAAAGATTTTCTTTGCAAGAATTAAATATTTTATTGAGAATTATAATATTTGAACTCTTTAAGTGTCATATTATGCAAATATTGACAGTATGGGTCCTGGTACCCTGTGATAAGATTGCTAAGGAAGGATTATGTTATGGGTATTATTTACAATTGAATCATTATTGATTCTAAGATGTTCTAATTAGTCATTTATATGTTTACATGATCTCTACAATTGAGGGCTAAGGTGCACAAGAAGTAGGGCTTCTCATCTTAGTAGCCTTTAAGCTAAGGTGAAAATTACCTGTGTGATCTCGAATAAGGATGTTTGTATGCATGTGGTACTTGTGTGCCAAGTTAACCTCTAGTATGGATTAGTTGTAAAGACTATGGTGGGTAAAACAGAAACACTCATGGTTTCTTTTGGCATGTACTTAAAGTTGAAGTAAACTAGTTTTATGGCTTCCGTGTATGGTTTCAAACTTGTTTTAAGAATTCCATGGAAATGTTTTGGAATGTCTCATTTCTTGGTTTACTCACTTATGCCAAAGTTAAACATGTATTGTGATCCATTCTAGAGTAATGAACTAGTAGCATGTTAAGGTTTTAAATAATGCAAGTATTAACTTAGTTAGCTGCAATTAAGTGCAAGACCATTGAATCCCAATTAAATTGAAGTTCTTAGGGATGCTTTACACCGGGCTAAGTCAAGGTCCTTTACATGTTTGATATGACCATGTTTTTCATATTCTCTTGTAAAACAAAATAATTTCCATCTACAAAATAGTTCCAAACAACTAACAACACATAATAACATTAAAGTGCAAGTCCTACAACAAAGTCTCAATCCAACTAAAATCCATGATAACAAATTAACAAAATATTAAGGAACGTAATGACATCAGTTATAATGAAGTTAATATCAAAGAACATATGCATAGACTTATGCTATTGACCTTGCATTCTGTCACTCCTACAAATGGTTTCTATGTTGGTTTTTTGCCTTCATTAACCTTTTCTTTAATAGTTTGTTGAAACCATAAAATTTCAAATGAAAGTTCAGAACATCACTATATCACATTGGCATAAGCACAACACAAAATAAATGAAAAAAAAATTAGAATAAAAAAGTAGGCCTGTGAACATGAAAAAACATTTTGAGAAAACTGATTTATAACAAGAGCATTATTACAAAAAAAAAAAATATATTAATAACAAGATCATGAAATTGAATGGAGTCAAAGTCAATTAAGAAGAGTAAAATGTTAAAAGTCAACATTGATTAAAGAAACTAGAATAACGGAGAACATCACATGGTGAATAGAAAATTCTTGCTTATAACTAACATAGTAGAATGATGTAAATATTTGTTTATTGTTACTAGCTGACTTAGAACTAGTATGAATAGGAAAAGACTCCAACTATTTTAGTGAAAAAAGCTGAAAGAAAATAGAGTTATGTGATAATGAAGAAGAGGGGAAAAAAAAAAGAAATGTATTTGCTTGAGTGAAGTTTGAGTGTGTGTGTGTGAGTGCTACCTGAAAAATAGTGTTATAATATTAGTGTGCGTAATATATTTGGCCAAAACAATAGAAGGCCAAATTTGTTATTTCTCTACATTTGGTATCAGAACGGATACAATCAAGTGCCAGGTGCGATGAGGTTCCGTCAGAATTGGTGTGACAAGCACATAGAGTGTCTAATAAAGTGATTACAAACCGAGTACATGCACAATTGCTAAAAAGAATGTCAGGGGCCACAAGTGACAAGGCAAGAGGTCAGGGACTTATTGAAGATGAGACTCCGTTAGTCAACAGTATGGGATTGTGCAAATTGTTCGGGGACCAATGGTAGATTTTGTCAACTTTGTAAGTAGCATTGAAAAATTAAATAGTCATAATTATCAAAGCTTGAGCACTTGTGTCCACTTTTACTTGAAGAGACAAGATTAATGGGACCTCATAAAAAGTGAAAGCACCACATGACCTGAAAATGCAGTAGCCTTAAAAGAATAGAATGTTAGGGTCGGCAAAGTAATGTATGTATTATCGGTCATAGTGGAGGATGATTTTCTATGGCGAATCAAGGATGCAGCGACTCCCAAGGAGGCGTAGGACACTTTTGCCATAGTGTTCGCAAAAACAAATAAGGCAAAGCTACAAAAGATTAGAGAATGAGCTCCTCTCCATTGCGCAATGAGGATTTAACTATAAGTCAATATTTTAAAAAAATAAAATCCATGTGTAATGACATATTGAAGTTAGATCCCAAGAATAAAATTAGTAAAGACAGAATGCAAAGGATTATCGTTCATGGGTTAAAACTGGATTTCAAGGATCTCGTTGCATCAACCTATGGATGGGCCAAAGAACCAAATTTATTGGAGTTAGAAAATCTATTGGCTAATGAGGATGACCTAGACAAACGGATGCCTAAGGGTACAATTAGGGAAGAGAATACCGCACTCTTTAATTAGAAGACTAGTATTTGGAAAGGAGAAGCTCATAAAGTATAGAAAAGGCCATGAGATGAAACTTGTGATAAAGAGAAAATATGGTAAATGAGAGATGATAAATGCTACAATTATGCAAGAAAAGTCATTTTGCTTGTGATTGTCAATTCAAGCAAGTTGAAGGAAATGTTGCAACCTCTACCAAAGAAAAGAGAAAGAGAATAAAGAAAATTAGGACAATCCAGAGCTTTCAGTTTTTTGCAATATAGGAGAAGAGGAACAAGCACAAATCTCACTAAATGATAAATTGGTTAACGTCAAAGATGATTGGATTGTAGATTTAAGATGTTTTAATCACATGACAAGAGATAAGAAGAAGTTGGTGAACTTGTCTAATTATAAAGGAAACGATGTCCTGGTAACAAAAAATAATGTTCAATTACTCAGTACCCATGTAGGAAAAGACAGTTATTATTCCATGATAGAATGCTGAAGAAGTGCACTTGAAATAAGTGTACCGTGTACCTGAAATGAAGAGGAATTTGATGTCAACATCACAACTGACATATGCAGGGAATTATGTAGTGTTTGGACCCAATATATAAAAATTTACAAGAAGTTAAAGGTAACAGGTGATCAAATCATGAAGTGGCATTGAGTCTAGTCTAGTTATGTAATGTTGGCAGAAAAGGCTTATGTAGACAAGACAAGAAAAAATAAAATGGCCAATTTGTGGCATGCTTGACTAGGGCATGTAAGTTACAGAAAGCTAACAATAATGATGGCCAAGTCCATGCTCGAAGGACTTCCACACTTAAAAGTTAGATATCATACAATTTGCGCTGGATGTCAGTATAGGAAGGCACATTAGCTTCCATATGAAGAGTCAAAGTTTCAAGAAAAGTTGCCATTAGAGTTAGCCCACTCAAATGTATTTGGGCCATGCAAACAGATATCTGCTACCTGGATGCACTACATGATCACCTTTATAGATGAGTTCTTAGGGTATTTATGGGTTGATTTATGAAAGAAAAGTCAGAAGCACTAGAGAAGTTCAAGAAATTCAAGGGTGAGGTTGAAAGAGAAGTTGGGAGGAAGATACAATGCTTGCGTATCGATAATAAGGCAGAATATACATCCCATAAGTTCACGAAGTTCCTACAATATTATAGGATATGAAGACAATTAATCTCCCCAGGTACACCGCAACAAAATGGAGTAGGTAAAATGAAGAATAGACAATTGGCAAAGATTTACAGAAGCATGCAACATGCTAAAAATGTTGCTCCAAGATTTTAGGTTGAGTGCATGAAAACTGTAGTACATGTGATAAATAGATTGCCACAAGCAATGTTAGGGTTTATGTCCTCGTTCAAGAACCTATAGAAGTTGAAGCTCATGATGAGTCATTTTTTAGTATTTGATTATGTCTATTGCGTATTTGTGCCGAATCATTTTCATAGCAAATTTGATAGGAAGGTTGTTATCATGCCTCAAAACCCACCCTAGGAGTCTCGGGATGATAACACACCACATACTTAAGAAAATAAATTTTTCCTAAGCATGCAATGCTACATATTCCAAATAATTCCAGACTTATAAAATTTTCTTTCGAGAATAAGTGGTAGAGCAACTACAATTCTTGAAACTGGGACATAATCTATAAGGTACTGAAACTCTAAGGAATGAAACAAAATCCAAAGAGTTTTCTAAACATAAATAAATTTCTAATAGTAGTACTAATGAAATACTTTTAATTGTCTTGAATTACTGCTGGTCTTGTAGTCACTCTCACTAGCTAACTTGAACTACTCATGATCTGTATAAGGAGGTGAAAACAGGATTAGCACGAATGCTCAGTAAGTGGTGGATTTTGAAAATAGAAATACAATATACAAAAATATATAGGGATCAAGCAGAAATAATTTTTATAAAATAATAACATAAACTTTAGCAGAAGATATTTAAATAGTCAGAATATAATCAATGTAATAGTAATTTTGAGAAATGAGCAAATAATATTTGTAAATAAAATCATTAACCAAAATATAGTAGTGTAGAGCAGAATAGCAGAACATGTAACTACACTTAAACTGTTGTAGTGCGTCAAGAATCGTCTAAAAATTGCCAACGATCGAGCGCTCTGAAGGACTAGTCCTAAAAGCAGTGTACTGTTAAATAGAACGGAACAGAATACCCTATGTGGAGGGTCCAAAACTACACCGTCCCAATAGTATGAGGACAGAACCAACACCTACAAAAACGGAGTCGGAATAGAAATTCAGAGCATTATGATTGTTATAAAATTTCAGGACAAAACATCACAATAAAAACATACCTAATCCTAACTTATTTAATCAAACATAATATATTACGTAAATAAGATAAAATTTGAATAAACAAATAAACAAGTAAATTAATAAAACACTTGGAAAACAATTTCAGAATAAAACTTGTAATTGAAAACTCTTATTTTGATCAAAAATTTATTTAATGTAAAATAGCTTTAAATTGAAATATTGAGAAATTACTAAATTGGAAAACTTAGCACTTTAAAGAAATAACTAGTTTCATAACCCGTCTAACGGACGGAGAAGTTGTTGATATAAAAAAAATGTAATGTAATCACGTAAGGGAAGAAATGCATTGAGACTGGGGGAAGAGACAAAAAAAGGAAAAAAATAATAATTATGACATCTTGTGCGGATAAATGACAGTCAGGTATGAGGAAGATGTTCAATGTCCGAAAACATAGCAGCAACATCGAAGTTCTCAATTAAATCAATCCTGTAAAAAAAAACAATTCTCAGTGTTATGGGGAATCATGTAAATAGTTAGGTATAATGTATTGACAGACATATATGTAAGGTGTTTTATAAAAAAAAAAATAGAATAGGGGAAAAGAATTACCATTCATGGGTTGCAATAATTTAGTACACAAAGTCAAGAGGTGTAGTGTAAGGACGGGATAAGGATGGGGTATCCTTCAGTTTCAACCTATTATGCATTAACATTGGAAAGGTGAAAGTAAGTGTAGTTTCGTAGAAAGAATAGGAAATATGAGTGGCATCATGCTTACAGGGAAGAAACAACTTCAAATTCAGTTATTGATAAGTTACCGTGATAGCATGGGTCAGAAGGAGAATGAGAATGACCAAAGCCACTGAAAAAAAATGATGAGTGTAAGAGAATAAAGAAGTATGTTAAAATCATGGGCAAAGAAGTTAAAACAGGCATGGTGGCATATACAGAGTCTGATTGAGGGGGCGAAATTGGTCGTTGATTTATGGGAAAGTGTCGTTCCTGTGGCTGAGAATGAGATGTCTGTATCATCTGGGCTGGTATCTAAAACACATAAGAAATGGTAATTATATTAGAAGGATGTAATCAATAGCACATAAGTGGACCCAAAAAGGTTTGAGGAGCATACAAGTTGTTCTTTCAGTTGGAATGCAAGCGCCTCCTCATCAGGTTTGATCATGTGAAACTTGCACAAGGTAATAGGGGAAGAAGGGTTTTGAAAGTTAAATGAAAAAAGTTCAAACTCAAAAATAAGCTCTTTATTTAGTGACTGTTGAAACCACTGCTGAAGTTTTGATGGTCCATCATCCTGTAAAATTTGTTAAAGGATGCAAAGATATTATTAATATTGAAGTGGGAGTAGAAGGCAGATATTGAATAATGGTGTGAAATATGTTTTGATTAGGTTAAAAGTAGTTAGTCAAACCGATTGTTCAAGTGAACGGAGAACTGAAGCAGGAGAGTTAAAGAACTTCGCAGTAACTAAGTCAAGCATTGTGAAGAGGATGTCGCTTGTGGAGTCACGCACTCGAACGATAGCCTTATAGCTGTAATGTAAGTTTAAATGGTCACATATAATATGGTGTTAAAAAAGAAGGAAATAATGAATATGGAATGGTTGGAATTAAATGGAGGAGAAATTAATACCGCATAGGTGGTGTGCGATTGACAATGTTGCACTGATCACAGAAATAAGTTCACCCGATCGGTTCAACTTTTCTGCAACACTTTTTGTAGGCTAAGTACCACCACCCTCTGTCAGTAAGCAAGGTAGAAACTACATCGCGGATAGAGTAGACATTGTCCTGGGGAAAAAATATTAGTTCCGATGTTAAGGACATAACATGCACTAATGTTGTGCAAGTGTAAGTAAAAAAAGAGCAATGTGTCTCACAAATAAAGGCCAACGAGTAAGCAAATCCTTAACGCCTGCAATTGTTCTCTGGTGGCTATAGATGACCTTAAGTTCAGTGCGTCGATTAGGTATAAAAGGGACATAATCACGTACAACATCAATCCCAATGGATGAGCTAAAATGAAGCAGTAAATATTTGTAAGTGAAAATGGAAAATAAGGCGTGATAGGGTGTAGTTAAAGGAAAACAAACATAAGTAAAGCGCGAAGTTTCAGGGGCATATGAGCTCAAGAATTGTCGGACCTCATCGATTTCAATATTAACATAGACTTTAGTACCAGATGTTGAAGCAAGGTTATACCGTCCTACATGTTAAGAAAAAGAAGACATAATGAAACGTCAGTAAAAGAGGGAAATAAGAAGATGGGCGCAGGTTGATATAGTGCATACCTTGACATAACCTAACAGACGTCGAAGTGATAACCAGAATATAAGTTGTTTGGGCACCCTTCAATGTATTAAAGTCAACCAAATCATCTTGATCTCCCCACAAAGTTATGTCAATGGTAAAGCCACTACATAATAGGTTAACATGTAAGCAACAATGAATTAAAGGGGACATAGACACACATTGGACACAAAGTAAATGTAGTATAAGGTATAAAGAAGAACCTCAAATTCTGAAGTGTTATGATACGCCTCTTTGTTGCTATGGCATCAGATCTAATAGTTTCAGTGGCATCACCAATGGCAATGAGTTTCCCGATGACATCTATGAATCATGAAAGGGTTATAATTGCTTAGTAAGTAGAATAACAACTTAAGTTATGACTTGATGAGTGAAGTGAGTCATACCCCATAATTGAATATTATCAGGGTGGCATAAATAGACCTGCTCGAAAGCAATAAACTCAAACTTGTACGCGTTAATTTGTGGTATAGGACCAGGGACGAAAATGATTTTTGTCCATGCATTCAAACGGATAAGATAGTCATTAGTGACAGCCCTATAGCCTTTATCGACCCTCTGAACGGTAAAGTTTAAGAGAACATAAACATTCCCTTCCTGAAACAATGACTTGAACTTAGCCGCAATTGGCACAGAAGCTGTTCCTTGGATGTGATCGTCCTGGGGAAACAAATGATAGGAAAAAGGGGGAAACATGGAGTCGAGTTAGATATAAGATGACAAACAACCAGTTTTGTAAACATTTAAGTCAATGCTGTTGATTTCTGTAGAAGTTAAAAGCGGATAAAGAAAAAGTACCTTCTGATCAAGCAATGTCATACCAATTCCATAGGACTTTAATGTGGTAACATTAATAGCATCCCAAATGAGTGTAAGATGAACCCTGATTGTCCATCGATAACTAAGGGGAGTCAAGTACCTGACTGGTGTGAATTGTGAATTCATTCCTGATAGCAACTAAAAGGAACTGATGTGAAATTGAGTAAAATGGTATAAAAGAAAGAAAAATAAACAGCAAATGAATAATGACATGCACCATGTATAATAATGTGAAGCTATGACGAAGAGCGATATAAACGTTGGAATACTTCACGATAGACGATATTTCGTGTGAGTGAGGTATTACGACCATCTGATTGAAGTAGAACACGAAAACCTGAAGGGCTGGTGACACGTGAAGCAGCAACATACAATTGACCATGGCTGAAGACTGGATGTGGGAGATAAAGGCCAATATGATTGAATGTTTGTCCTCAGCTCTTATTTATTGTCATAGCAAAACAAACCTTTAATGGGAATTGCCTTCTGCTGAACATGAATGGTAAGGCAATGTCGGAAGGGACCATTTCAACACGTGGTATAAAAAACCTATTTCCAGAGTTCAAGCCTGTGATAATTTCTGCTTCGATGACAGTCTGCAACAACCTTGTCACAACCATGCGTGTCCCGTTGCATAACCCCAGAGATTGATTCAAGTTTCGCAACAACATAACTGGAACACCGACTTTCAACTGCAGCTCATGGTTAGGGAAACCAGAGAACTTGAACGTGTGAAGGTACTCAGGTGGGTACAATAATGAATGAGCTTCAAAATTATCCGAGGCAGGAGAAACCTTATCAGCACTGAGAAAAGTCTGGGTATCCCCAGGGAGCATACTAATTATTCGCTCATTAACTGCATCAACAATTTCATTAGTTGATGAAAGAATGGCCCGTTGCTTTAAGTAGCTGACATCCTGAAACCTGGTAATCAAATCTGGGTAACTCGAGGCTATAATATCAGCAATCGGATCAGCAGATAAGGGGATTAAGAATTCAGGAGGGATATTAATCCAGGATGGTTCATCCTCATCATCTGATAACCGATGTGCATCTAATGTGCCTTCCCCTAATTTCATGATCCAATTTATAAAGGTTGTGGCATCAGATGTTGTAGAATCAAGCAACCTCATGTTCTGTGTAAGCGAATACATTGTACAATGTTGCCAAAGAGAGGATGATAATAAAGATGCTTCAACAACATCTGCTCGACAACCGCGAGGAATGACTGGTAGGATCTGTCTGAAATCACCACCAAGAGCAACTGTGATACCCCCAAATAACTTAGAGCTAGCAGTAGGGTCAACAACAGATAATATATCACGAAAAGTTCGATCAACAGCCTCGAAAGTATAACGATGCGCCATGGGAGCTTCATCCCATATGACTAAGCTTGTGCTACACAGGAGTTCTGCCATAGGAGTGGATCTTTTAATATTGCAAACAGAAATATTTTCCACGGGGATTGGGATCTTAAACCGGGAATGAGCAGTTGTCCCTCCAGGCAATAAAAGTGCCGCAATACCAGAGGATGCTACTGCAAGTACGATTCGGCCTGCAGCACGCAGCTTTGAAATTATTGTTCGCCAAATAAATGTCTTACCAGTACCACCACTTCCATGGACAAAAAAAAGACGACCATCACAAGATTCAACGGAACGAAGCAATGAGTCGTAAATGTGGCGTTGTTCATCATTCAACTGACGAACCAAGGTAGCATGCTCCAATGCTAGAGCAGGCCGATCATAGTTTAACTCCTCTATAAGTAAAGAGTTACGGGACATCAGCCTATGGTCAGCTCGAGGGAATGGGAGAGTTGGGAATTCTCTTAAACTTCTCCCAAGTCTATTAAGCACATGTTCAATCTCACATAAGGCCTGATTTTGCTGTTCATCTTCAGTCATATTCAACTGCGAGTTGTTTAAGATTCTACGCTGGTGGTGTAATATGTCTTCAGACAAGGAAACAACATTACGTGTCCAGAGACCAAGAGGATCATCAACCTTGCAGAAAAGTAAGAAAATGACAAACAACTGCCTCAATTGGTTACCTGATGCCCACGCAGCTGCCTCACGCAAGCACTGATGCCATTCACCATCACCATCTAAAAGACCGAGTGCAGAACACGCTTCCCTATATGTTCCATATATGACTCCATGTACAGTTCGAATATCCTCATATGTTGTGGGTCCCTTAACAACGTTTAGTAGCATGCAGAGGTAAAATTTTTCACCCGCAGTTGGGTGGACAAAGTAAATCCTCCCGACACTACGGCCCTTGCGTCGGCACGTCCACATTTTGTTTTGCCTATTCCAAACAAAATGTTCTGGGAATTGTACATATGTCAATGTACAAGCGAAAGCATCATGGGAGTTACAGTGCATCCAAGCCTCGAATTTTGTCATGCTTTCCTCCTGTGCATGGATGACGTCACGTAAATCATCATCGTCCTCATACACAACATTTTGCTGGCCAGGTAAATGAAAAGACAATCGCTCTACTGATGGATGATGCTCATGAATGAAGAAACCAAAGATACGCCAAATCGCTTCTGAGGCTGAAACAAAGCGACAATTCATATATTGTTTGATCTCATCATACTGGTTACTATCAGATCGATTAGGAGCATTATCAACTGACCGATCATGTTCCATAACAACTGTCGACATGTCAGGGCCTTTGGTAACATATTTGCAGAGGTACTTAACACACATGTCAAGATTTGTAAGCTCAACATTGACATGACAATCGTGCTTCACACAGAGGTCACGATTGTGAGGCACAACCCAACGATTATCCAACGGAATACCATGGACTACAGCGAAACGTTCATCACGCCGCCTATGGTAAAAAAAGAATCCATCCTCATTGATTGTTTTTTTCATTCTGGAAGGAACGTGGGTAATGTTTGGAACATGAATTATTGGCCATGCAAGGGCAGCGTGGGTTTGCTACCCCACATGGTCCATGGAGCATATGCGTGACAACGGCCTTGTATCCAACAGGGTCCTTATCTTTATCTGGAAGTTCTGTAAAGATGAAGCGATTTATTTTTTTAGGAGTGTTGATCTTATCTTCAGGATGTAGAAATAGGGCAATATGGGCATGAGGAAGACCTCGCTTCTGGAACTCAACAGTACAAAGATCTGTAAAATTTTAACAATTTAAGAATATGATTAGTGAAGGGGAGGAATAAATGTTTTCTCTGAAAGTTTAAGTATTCCCCTGAATGTGGGGGATATAGTACCTGCGACAACACGGCCGAAGTGTTTACGTTTTGTTAAATCATCTCTGAAGTTCTGAAGCTTCATCATGAAGACACGATCAACAATATCAGGTCTGTCCTCAGGAGGCTGGCCAGGGATAAGGTCAAGAAAATGTCGCATTTCTGGCCATTTTGGATTACATGTGAAAATAATGAATAGGTCAGGGTACCCCATAACTCTACATATGGCCATTGAATCCTGATATATTTGCATCATATATCGGGGACCCCCAATGAAGGAAGATGGCAGAATAGTCCTCTTGCCATATAAAGAAGCATCAGTATCACCACGATTAACCGCATCTTGTAACCCGCATAATATTTCAGCACGAAATCGATCTCTGTTTCTTCGAAGCCAACGAAATCGAGATTCAAGAGTCACACAATAAGCATCCACAGCATATTCATGAAACAAACGACCACCTAAAAGGAGTAATGAGTAAACATTATGGCGCTGTTGGAGCTGATATGCGTAGAACTCCCTAGGAGTTACAGTCCCAATAGAGCGAAGCTGGCCATCCTCTGTAACATAGCTTATATCCAAATGGTAATGGTCCTCTCCATACACCAGAAATAGGGGGAAATGTAACGCACACCGTTTTGGGTGAAAAAAATCTATAGTACGAGGTTCTGAATTCCATGGGTAGACCAATATGTCTCGATAATTGCTATTTTCCTCATCAATGCCATCAAAGAGACCAGCAACCTCATTTGAAGTTGGGAGATTGTGTTGTCTATCCCTTCCCCTAGAACTAAGAAGCCTGATGCGCACAGGGGGTAGTGTGGTGTCATTGAACCGATCTCGAGCCATCCGAAAGAACCTAACCAGTTGATTATGCTCATTAAACACGTGTATTAAGCCATCTATGATCTGTCGATCATACTCCGTATGTCTTCCATCTCCAAAACTCATAATTCGATTGTAAGTCTCATGCTCAGTGTCATACATGTACAACTGAGCAAACCGAGGGCGATCTCCAGTGTCTGGATATAATGATCCAATTCGATGGTAATTCATCCCATAAGATCTGAACACTGGTGGACCCTGTCCATCATGCGTACTGGAATCAACATATGCCCCAGTAGAAGTGAAAGAAAATCTAGAATTAATTTCTCGTATATGCCTCCGAAAGTACCGCGATAACTGGTCTCCATTATAGTAAAATAGTTGATGTATAAATTCTGGTGGGGACATAGATAGAGGAACTGAAACTTTGCCTTTACGACAGCAAAGGGAGAATTTAGGGTTGGAAGTGCGTTGTCCCTTGTTACTTCTCTCTTGGTACCACATAATAGCGCCACAATGGGGACAGACACAAGTGGGGGGGCCTAAATCTTCATATTCAGAACATGACCCTACATTGTCATACAACATTAAAGAAGGAATATAGAGGATAAATGACGAGGTGTGGAAAAGAAGTCAAGAAGCATACACTGTTGGCCGTCTGATTGTAATTCATCATTTTCATGTCGAAGCTGGTTGGTGTCATCAAGAGGAACTATAGGAAAACATCATAATAGTTTAGGACATATTTTATTGGTATGTAAAGGATTTTCCCAAGAGGATGGGAAGTTTGTTACATGTGTTTTATACCTTGAAGATCAAAGGCGACGTCATTGAATGACGTGGTTGGGATTTCTTCATTATGGGGAGGGAAGCTCGTGCGTGTTCTAGATCGTTTTGCCGCAGCTGTAGAGCATTCTCCCACTTCACAAGATCTACGAAGTGGTAGGACATCTGGCATCTGAGGTAGAACAGGAGTGGCACAATAAGAGTGCGACTGGGTAGGATGAATAGTGGGATGAACTAGGCGCGAACAGAATGAATTGTATTAGATATATCAGGAAATGGAATTCTCCGTTGTTCGAGAGATACCGGAGGGACGATATTGGGAATTAAGGAACGGGAAGGCCTATTTCCCATAACAGAAGAATCAGAATTACTGTTCATGGCAGGTCCATTTGAACGGCGAGAGTCTCGATGAGCACGCCGCAATTGAATGCGCTGAGCTCTGCGCGCACGACTATCCATATCCTTACAAGTGTAAGGGTATGCAATTACGAACGTATAACTAACAACATAATTTGCCAATTTGGTTAATTGGCAAGAAAGTGCAATCAATAAAGGGCAATTAAAGGAAAGGCAATAAGTAAGCAATAAAGAGGAAATATGAAGCATCGAAGGGAAAGTAACAGTAAATGTAATAAACAAAAGCAATGTGAAAAAGAAAATACCAAATTTAAGATAATGTTAAAGGAGTGGGTAGTATAGATCACATACTCAAAAGTCTATAGAAGGTAATAATAGTACATCAAGTGGTAAGTCATCTAACTAAATGTCAACAGTGATGTATTCCAAATGACAATCGGAACTAATAAAGGTAGTATTAAAACAAAAATTAGGGCAAGAGTTCCAGTCTTACATTCTTCTCTCTCTCCCCTACCTACTGCTTGCAGTAAACTATCAAATCTAACGGATGAGATATTATTTCACATTAACACATGTATTTTTCTTTATGTGTGGTAAAAAAGTAGATATTTAATATTAAAAAAAATGCAATATGTTTGTTATGAAAAACTGTGTAAAGAAGCGTGGAACTCATATATGGTGATGAACTATTTTCAGAAATTTAGTAACAACATCACATTATTCAAGAAGTTCGATAGCAGTGAAATTAACAGGATTAAGAGAAGTATAACTAATTTTTTTAAATGTATGAGAAATATTGTTAAAAATATTATCCCAATTGAATATAGATGTATTTGATTTTTTTAAGTGTTACGAAGAAGAAAGGTAGGGCAAATGGAGGAAAAGTATTAAGAATAAAAAGGTAGTAAAGGTACAAAAACTGAATAAATAGTTATGAGAAATATCTGTAAAAGTATTTAATTTTAGTTGTTAATATATGTATCAATGAAATAATAATATCAGAAAAGAAATGACAGTAAAAATAACATATGTATTAATGAAGTAATAATAGCAAAAAATAAATGCTTATGAAAATAAGATAAGATTAATGAAATAGTAATAATAGAGAAAAAGAAATGATTGTAAACTAATTAATTTAACAAATTTGTTATTTAATTTTTGAATCTTATACCTTGAATATTTTTAATTAATTTTTAAACCTTAATAAATAGTTAAAATGAGTTAACCTAATATTTAATAATACACTAAATGTTTACAATTAATTGAAAAAATTCAAAAATAAGGAGGAATGCGTAAATGTAAACCCCGTTAATCTTAGGGACTATATGGTAGGAACTAAGGAGATGTGGGTCAGAAATGAAACACGGGACAACGATAAAGGGCTTTTGTGTAATTTGATGGATACAAAAACCAATTAAGTTATCTTCCGCCATGTTATGTGTCTCTCGAAGCTTCTGTCTGAAAAAT